>CM077009.1:177959945-178105196 GCA_039090855.1 Macrothele yani | reverse complement strand
TGTGCAACTTCTGCTGGGAGAACTGGAAGAACTCTGGTACTGGTACCTTTCATGATGTCTGGAGTACATGTATCATCCCTTTCATATAATTTGGAGTAGAAATCTGTCACTCTTGTCAAAATTTAGCCTCTATTTCTTGTTAGAGAACCATCTTCTTTTCTCAATGCCATAATCTGTTTTCTTCCCTTACTGAGATGTCCCTTTGCTATCTTTAGGCTTTGGTTGTTTTCAATTGCTTTCCTCACTAGTTCACAGTTGAATTTTCTTACATCTTCAGTGATACTTTTTCGTACTGTCTTGCATAGCTCTATATATTCCACTTTGGAAGTCACATCTTCTTTAGTTGTCCTCATCTCTCTTCTTTTTTCAATCAACATTTTTCTTTTTCCTGATAATTTGTTCACGTGCAACTTGTTCTTAGACCCAGCTAATTTTGTTACTGTTTCCATAAGAGCTTTGGTTACTTTTCTGTTAACTTCAGAAATATCCACTTCTTCCGATGTTAGGCCTTCTAAAGCAGAGAATCTGTTCTTCAGTTTCAACTTGAAGGTATTATGGTGTTTTTTAAGGTTGGTTATGTCAATACATTTTATTTGTCTTATGAGCTTGGCACGTTCGAGTTTAGTGTTGAGGTGCATCTTACATCTCACTAATCTATGGTCACTACCTGTGTTGAACTTGTTTAGCACACTGCAGTCTTCTACGACAAATTTTTTGTTACACATAACAAAATCAATTTCACTTGTCGTCCCATTTGGATGTCTCCATGTCCATTTCCTGTGTGGCTTTTTCTTGAAAAAGGAGTTCAAGATGAAAAACCCTTCTGCCTCTGCAAACTCAACGAGAGTATTTCCATGCTGGTTTCTGTTGCCGTAACCGAATTTACCTACTGAAGTTTCATTCTGTTGCCGTTGCCCTATTTTTGCATTGAAATCTCCCATAATTATCTTCAAGTGCTGATTACCTTTATTATTTAGATCACGAATTTCCTCATAAAATTCTTCAATTTCTTCTTCAGGATGACTTGTGGTGTGTGCATAAGTTTGAATAATCTGAGCCTGGTATCTTCTCGAGAGTTGGATAACGAGTCGTGCAATTCTGTCAGAGGAACTTTCAACTTCTACAACTTTATCCTTCAGTTTCTTGTTTATTATAAATCCAACACCACTAGTTCTGCCAGTGTCTGTCCCACGATAGTAGAAGACATGTCCACTTTTCAGTTCAATGAGATCTTCTCCTTTTCTCCTTACCTCACTTAGCCCGACGATGTCCCACTTGATCCTTTGTAGTTCCTCTTTCCATTCAAGAAGCCTTGAATCAGAAGATAGGGAGCGTCCATTATACGTAGCCAAGGCCAGCATCAGATGGCAGCCTAGTCCGGTCCTCCGGAGATTCTTAGCACCCTCTGCCTTCATGTCGCACTGGCCGCTGCCTTGGCCAGGTACATTCCAGCTGCCGGAGACTGAGGGCCAAGATTTAAGTTGTGGAGTCATTTTGGAGGGGTTAGGCCATAACCACCACGCTGGCCAAGCGGGTTGGTGAGTGTGGGATAGCATTTCCTCTAATCCCGATGGTATAGTTTTACCGCTATTGGCGGTCGTCAGAGCCCCTTTAGTGGGAACAGGATGCACCACGAGAAGGCAATGCTGACATTTGTCAAGGAGAGGCTGTGATGTTACGCATCACCTGACCTTACATCCCCAATATATATATATATATATATATATATATATATATATATATATATATATATTTTTTATTATTGAAGATTTAACGACCACCGTGAGCAACTCAATGGGCTATAAGCAGTAGCCCGTCCCTAATTTAGAGCCACTGGTTCCACGGAAGGAAGAGTGCCAGTGCCGTAAGACAAGCATAACATCCATGCCTCAGCGCGATTCGAACCCGGACCCCTTTCGGACGAATGATCAGAGGCCATCGCTTAAACACTGCGCCTCCGGGATGGCCTGAAGAATATTGGATTGCAATACATTCAACAAACTATTCTAAAAAAACGTCCTCAAAACGTAAGCAAAAAGGATGTTCTTACGGCCACCGCGGTGGTACAATGGTGTAGTCTAAGCGATAGCTTCTGACCTTCGCCCAACGGAGGGGTCTGGGTTCGAATCCCTGTTAGGCATGGATGTTTGTGTTTGTCTTTCGGCACTGGCTCTCTCTGTTATTTGCAAAGCTGGCATAGTGTATCACATGTTCTATCTGTACTTTGATGATTTCAATGTATTGCATTTTATTGGTACCCGGTGACGCACAATACTATATTTGTCTGAATTCGAGATGAATGTTCAATCACGACCAATGTATGAATTCAAGTTGTGTTACCTGGGACCAATAAATAATTAAAAAAAAATCAAACAAACAAAAAGTTCTCACTAAAATTCGCGTGCACTATTGCTTTCTTTTTCTTGATTGAAGGTTTAACGACCACCGTGAGCAACTCAGTCGGCTATAAGCAGTCGCCCGTCCCTAATTTAGCGCAACATGCCGCCCCGGTGGCGCAGTGGTCTAAGGCAATGGCCTCTGATCATTCGTCCGAAAGGGGTTCGGGTTCGGATCCCGGTGAGGCATGGATGTTGTGTTTGTCTTACGGCACTGGCTCGCTCCCTTCCCTAGAACCAGTGACCCTAAATTAGGGACGGGCGACTGCTTATAGCATATTGAGTTGTTCACGGTGGTCGTTAAACCTCCAATCAAGAAAAAATAGCGCCTCTGGTTCCTGGGAAGGGAGAGAAACAGTGCCAGTCAAACACAACATCCATGCCTCACCGGGACTCGAACCGGATGATCAGAAGCCAACGCTAAGACCACTGTGCCACAGGGGTGGTCTATTGCTTTCCAGCTGAGAGTGTTTAGGAAGCGAATACGTTCCCATAGCTAACTAAAAGAAAACGTATGGTGTAAAACCATTCCCCTACTTAGCTATGATACGTTTCGTTCTGACGTCACACAACGTTAGTAGGTGCAATTCCGCTAGGTTCGCCACTAGCGGTAGTGCAGCTAGGAAATATTAACCCCGCTCTCTTCATGCTGACGCTACTGACATCTCGTTTCAAAGATACGGAGTGTCTATTTCAACCGACCCACCGACCGGAAGTCGAGGTTTTGAACCAATGAAAGATAGCGATATCTTGTCACCGACCAGAAGTCGAGGTTTTAAGCCAGACTATACGTTTCAGTTAAAAAGTTATAACGAAGTAAATTTCTCCGTCATTTTTGGTCTACGCCGGTATTCGAACCCGAGGCCGCTTATTCCGGAACAAGTCGCTCTACCAACTGAGCTACGCAGACGATTATTCTGATTCCTATCTGCCTTTATGTCGTGTGCGTCCTGCTGGCAGGTACGTCACATCTCCCCCCCGAAAGAGGGCCGGGGGCATGGCCCACGGGTCAGCCGTGACCATGAATCGTTGCAGGCAGCCATCCACTGTAGAACGTGCACTTGAGAACTCCCAGTCAATCTGCTGTGTGGAATGCAACATCACACATTTTATTTTTCGAAGCGCTGGAGAAGGAATTCTCTGATATTTCCTGTCTCGCGGTGTGGAAATAACATCACACCAATGTGAGATTTTGAACGGTCGGGTCATCCGGGTAGTTCGGGCGCCATTATAACGAAGCAAATTTCTCCGTCATTTTTGGTCTACGCCGGGATTCGAACCCGAGGCCGCTTATTCCGGAACAAGTCGCTCTACCAACTGAGCTACGCAGACGATTATTCTGATTCCTATCTGCCTTTATGTCGTGGTCGTCCTGCTGGCAGGTACGTCACAAAGTGTACTCTCCATTTTACTTTAGCTACAAAAAAATCACTTCAGTTCATCTTTTTTTTTATAAAGAAAAAGGAACAGGAAGTAAAAAAAAACATTTTCCCAGAAAAGTGGGTTTATTAATTGCATATCATGGATTATTTTTTCATTAGCTGTTAAATTTCAAATAGAAATTTGCACTTAAATTACGTCAGTCGTGTTGGCGAATTTTAACAAATAAAATCTGATAACAGCCGCTTAAGGAAAAAAAACCCTTGAAATATCAATGCCTCCCGCTCCCCCGTCCATAAATAGGGACGCATTCATATTACGCACTAAATGCCGCGAATGACCAAGTGGTCAACGTTTGTGTCTGCCACGGAGAAGACCTTGGGTTCGATCCCAGGGAGGTACGAACGCTCGAACCGTTTAATATCCGCCGTGCGTCGGATTAGCACGCTAAGCCGTTAGACCCCGGGTACTGGCTCCCCGGTAACAAATAAAGGCGTCTTCCTCCCCCTTTCTACCTCGCTTCCGTGTCACTTTCCTATCGGGCACTCTAGCCCAAATCTTCTAGCTTCCTATTTCTCAGGGTTGTTTAAGACCTGGGGTCAGATACTCCCTTCCTAAAATCCTCTACATATGATCTGATCTACCCACTAAACAGGTACCTTTCTCGTTGGCTGCCAAAGGTATCGACATGATATCATTTTGTCACAGTCGGTAAAAACAGCCGACTTACAGGTGTTTGGCAAAGGGCTATTCTCACCGACTCGCTAGAGATAGCCGGTCTACTAAGTGCCCGCTATTTTCACCGTAATTTCTGTGCAAAATTCTCTTTGTAATTTAACAGCTAATGAAAACATAATTCATGATATGCAATTAATAAACCCACTTTTCTGGGAAAATGTCCTTTTTTTTTACTTCCTGTTTCTTTTTCTTTATATAAAAAATGGTTGAACTAAAGTGATTTTTTTGTAGCTAAAGTAAAATGGAGAGTACATTTTTTAACTGAAACGTATAGTCTGGCTCAAAACCTGGACTTCTGGTCGGTGACAAGATATCGCTACTAGCGTCTCTATACGGAAATGATTCCCTATGGGAGTCTTACTGCGCATGCTCACGGACATATAAGCTTGGTGATCTTGGTAACGTCAGTTTTGGGGGTCGTACACATATTGTATTAATGAAGGCGGCAGCTCGATTTCTACTCTCGAACGAAGGTGCTGTTTATATTGCTTTCAGGTCGGTAGGGATCTATTTTCGTGCGCAGAAGATAAGTAGTTCGAAAAAACATGAAGTATGTCGAACACCACAACTGTTTCTTGTGTAAAGCAATGCGGAATCACGGGTAATATGACGTTTCGTGACGGATACAGTGCTGTCATCTATCGGTCGACATGAAAAACACGGAGCTACAAAATAATAAACATTTTAAAATAAAAGCCATACATCAAGAATAATTAACAGATTGTTTATACAATTTTAAATTGTGAAAGTGCGCTAAATTATTGGCAAAGGGCGTATATAAAACATCAACAATTTGCATTGCATTCTATGGTAAACAAACATCCTAGGGATGCCGAATCAGCGCCTATTCAGTGCAGTGGCGAAACTATGAACTTTTGCTTGTACATTAGCGATAATGGAGTGCCATTGCCTTGTATTATACGATTGATCGCAGAAAGCCGTGGCTAAACCAAGGAATACCCAAATCAGTTGTGCTTGATAAATTGCGAAATGAGTTTTTACCAACAAAACGCATCAGTTTGGTAAACCAAAAGGATTTGCATAACATTTGTAGAGATTTTAAAATTGACCAAGAGGTCATTTTATTTTTTCATCAAATGATGTCCTTTCTATAGATATCAGAATAAAGAACATGAAAAGTGAAATAAACATCCTGTTTTAATATGGAGGCCAATTGCATAATGATCGATTCGACCCATGGGACTAATCAACATGGCTTCCAGTTAACTTCCATTATGGAAATGATAGGAACTATGAGAGATTCCCTTTTGGTATATTATATTCTACCCGAACTGCAGCAGAGACCTTCATTCCATTTTTTGCTGAAATATAAAACCGCTGCTCCAATTTTCCATGAAAGCCGAATGTTTTCATGTCTGATGATGCTCGTCATTTCTATAATGCAACTACTGATATGTTTTTAGCATATTCAACGCTCATGGAACATTAATATCTAAACGCCTGAGGTGGAGTGGAGAGTAGAAGTCGGTCTGCCGCCTTCATTAGGGCAATATGTGTACGACCCCCAAAACTCTCCGAGATCATTAATCGCTGTTGTCCGTGAGCATGCGCAGTAAGTGCGACTCCCATTCCTATCTAGAGATGCTAGTGAAATCGCTGGCTTTCATTTTTTCAAACCTGGACTTTCGGTCGGTAAGTCGGTGGAAATAGACACTCCGTTCAAGATAACGTTTTTAAAAGCTTATGAACGATTATACTGAAGTACAGGTACAGTGCCTAGAAGAATTAGTGTGTCGTGCTCGCAGAAAAACTTGCTGCACGCAATCATGAAAGCGGTAGATGGCGCTGCCATCGGATGTCACGTCGCTTTTCAGGGAGGAAGGACGCCGAAAACGCACATCTTTCTATGACACACACCCATCTTGTCAGTATTATGGGTACTCCTTGAACGATATTTTATAAGCAAATAACTTAAGTATATACAAAATAATCGACACACCTCTTTCACCCCCCTAAAAAAAAAAGAACGAACGAGGTGCTCAAGATTCATTAATAAGGGTATCGTAGTTTAAGTTAAGCTTTGCATTGTGCTAACGTCAACATTGATGTTAGATATTTCGGAAGTTTTAGAGTCATACATGGGTTACATTATGCAAAAACACTGGAGACCATATGCAGTCAATCACTGAAACATCAACTTACAGAATAAAGTAAAAATTAAAAAAAAAAGAAAATGCTTTGCCCCTCAAAATCTTACCGGAAAAAAAAGGGGGGAAATATTTTCTCAATGAGACATCGGCTTTATAATTTGCATTCCAATAATGTCTTAAAATTCAGTAACCTAAAAACTTTACAAATTATTTAATAATGTACTTCATTTTTCAGCAATGAGTGACTAAATTTCTTGGTAAGAACATGGGACCAAAATAAATATTGAAACTTTCCATTTAGTTGGCTTTAAAAAGAAGCTTTTTAATGAGTTGAAAATAGAATACAAAAAATGCGATTACTATTTTTAAAATTGGTCTATTTTCTAATAATATACTAACTGTAATCCATTTATACAAATCATTCCTAAAAAAACTTTGCCTGTGATACGATAAACAAAACGAATCATACTGGACAGAAGTAAATATACAAAAACTGAATGTATTAGATGACATTCTTTTAAATAAAAATAATTATAACATTTTTCTTTACTTTTCTTCACCTTATAATAATTATGTGATTAAATTTGCTATTCAAATGGGTTTGCAGTGAAGAGAAGAAAATTCTTTTGCACCTTAAGTAAAAAGTTTAATAAGGTAATTTTTTTTTATTGGAGGTTTATCGACCACCGTGAGCAACTCAATGGGCTATAAGCAGTCGCCCGTCCCTAATTTAGGGTCACTGGTTCCAGGGAAGGGAGAGAGCCAGTGCCTTAAGACAAACACAACATCCATGCCTGACCGGGATTCGAAACCGGACCCCTTACGGACGAATGATCAGAGGCCAGCGCCTTAGACCAAAGGTAAAAATTAAGAAGTGGGTGTTCATGGAGTCTGTCTAAATGGGATAATTCTATGCAGTTCCTGTAAATTATTTTTACCCTTAAGAAAAGGAAATTATTAGTGTAGCATACACACAGACGTAACGTGGGGAAGGCACAGTAGGGGTATGCGCCCCCCCCACTTAAAAATTGGAGAAACTAATTAGTCGTTCGCCTTTTAAATGTCTTTTAAATTTGGGAAAATAGTAGGTATGGCGTCAGGCTTGAGTAATGGGTTGTCTCGGCATGTTAGAACTTCCTTACCTTGAATAGGGGAACGATAATGCATCTTCATGAATTTAGATTCAAAGTGCAAGGCACATACAACACAACTTTCACCAAGTTTCTTATCAGCTCTGGGAATTGCCTTATTCCATTTGCTCAACATATCAGGAATTTTGGGGACAGCAAAGAGCGATACTTTATTTTTGCAGGATTTATAGCCAGTATTACATCCTGGCACAAAACAGCTGCTTTTCCGTTTTCTATGTTTTTTTTTTTTTATTTGCTAATGCAGAATTTCCGTCCTTTCATAGCTGACATTATTTCCCTATGATCTTATAACTGTTGCAGTCGATTTCAGTACTGCACTTAAGTTTAACCACACAGTAGGTTTAACGCGTGACAGCCAATACTTGATCAACTTCTACATCTTCACGAATAAAAAGTCACTAATTTCAGAAATAAATTTCGTTATAAACAATCCACAGTTGAAAAAAAGTAGCACACTAACATCCGAAAAGCCTATTGCGTTTTAGTGATCAACTGTTGAATTACCTAGTGTATTACTGTTATGATCGAGCTACAACGAATTAGCAAAGATACTTCCAAAACAATTTCCCTCCACTAACCTTTGTTTTGCGAAAATTTGAAGTTTCGTAAGGCAGCAAATCCTTGGCAAACAAACTTCCCACCATTGAATAGCATGAAGCCGATGAAGCATCCTAACGTAACTTCCGATGCCAGCGCCCTCTGTCATTTCATGACGATTGGTCACAAAACCGTGAGGGACATCTTATGGAGCACGTCACACTAATTCTTCTAGGCACTGTAGTACAGGTTAGAAGAAAGACTTTGCTGTTTCGTTCTAGCAAAATTGAATGCAAAACTATATTTTTCGGGAAATCAAAAGGAATCTGAAATGATCACCAAGTGTGTGTATGATCTATTAAAAGTATCAGTTTTTATAACAGCTAAAACAATTTTTTTATAGCTAAAAACTATTATCTTTTGAAAGGTACATATCGCTTTCGCGCTATTAAAAGAATCAGTTTTTATAACCGTAAGTTTCGTGATATTGTAGTTCTTACAATGAGTATCTTTTATCATATAAAGAAAGGTAAATTTGCCTTTTAAAATTCACCGTACATACTAAAGAGTTTCCTTTACCATTTGTCGGGTAGCCTAAGATGTTCTTGAAGAAATTTTGAAATGCAGTGGACGGAAAATGCCTGTATTTTCATAAGTTGCAAAATTTAAAAAGCAGGTTTTTTTTTCTGCATGCCAAGATACGTTGGATACGGGCTCTTCCATTTTAGAAAATTTGCCTTAAAAACCTGTCGGGTGTCATTTCTATTTGTCCTGCCAAAGGTTGGAATTGATGAGACTTTAAATCATACCTAACGTTCTTTTAGATGTCAAACCATTGTGATGTTCCTCTTTGGACGTGTGGATAACACAATTAAACTGAAGGGCTTCACATGTTTATTGCATGACTACATAAACTAAAATTTAACAAAAAGGGATATAATTATAGTGCCTGTCTACTGAATAAATGTAAAGTTAATTCTTTCAGCATGGATTTACAGCTGAAGCATTCAGTGAAGGATGTATCTCAAGAATTAATTGTTAAGGAAGTGAAAAAAGAAGCTGATACTTTACCACAGATTGATATAAATACAAGTGAACATCTTTGGGAATGTGAAATATGCTCTCAGAATTTCACATCAAAATCTAGTCTTACCAGACATGCGCAACTTCACAAAAGCCAAAAATCTTTTCAGTGTGATGTGTGTTTCAGGAAATTTACTTCAAAAGGTAGGCTTTTAAAGCATATGCTGCAGCACACAGGTGAAATACCTCACCGGTGTGATGTATGCTCCAAACATTTTGCTCACAAAAGTAACCTTTTCAGTCACATTCTGCTTCATACAGGTGAGAAGCCTCACCAATGTAATGTATGCTCCAAACAATTTGCTCAAAAAGCTCATCTCTCAAGTCACATGCTTACTCACACAGGTGAAAAACCTCACCAGTGTATTTTATGTGCCAAGAAATTCACATCGAAAAATAGCCTTTCATGTCACATGCTACTTCACACAGATAAAAAGCCTCACAAATGTGATGTATGCTCCAAACTATTTGCTCAGAGAAATAATCTTTTAAGTCACATGGTGCTTCACACAGGTGAAAAATCTCACCAATGTGATGTATGCAACAAAAAGTTTGCACGAAAAAGTAATCTTTTAAGGCACATGCCACTTCACACTGGTGAAAAGTCGCATGTGTGTAACGTGTGCTTAAAACAGTTTGCCCACAAAGGTAGTCTTTTAAGTCACATGCTACTTCACACAGGTGAAACCCCACACCAATGTGTTGTATGTGGCAAGAAATTCCCATCAAAAAGTCAACTTTCAAGTCACATGTTGTTTCACACTGGTGAAAAACCTCATCAGTGTGATGTATGTTTCAAGAAATTCACATGGAAAACGAATCTTTCGAATCACATGCTCCTTCACACAGATGAGAAACCTCATAAATGTAATGTGTGCACAAAACAATTTGCTCAGAAAAGTTATCTTTCAAGGCATATGCTCTGTCACACTGGTGAAAAGCCTCACCAGTGTGATGTGTGTTCCAAACGATTTGCTCAGAAAGACAAACTTTCAAGACACATGCTTATTCACACAGGTGAAAAGCCTCACCAATGTATTGTATGCTCCAAAAAATTCACATCAAAAAGTAGTCTGTCACGTCACATGCTACTTCACAAAAGTAAAACCCCTCGATGATGTTATGAATGCTCCAGTCCACTCAGAGGTCATCTATCAAGCCACATACAGCTTCACACTTGGGAAGTACCCTCACCAATGTGGTTTATGTATCAAGAAATTCACATCAGAATGACAACTTTCAAGTCATATATATATGCCTGTGTCACTGAGATGAAAAGTGTGTTTCAAGAAATTCACATGAAAAGTGAATCTTTCAAATTATATGCTCCTTTGCACAGGTGGGAAGCCTCATAAATGTGATGTTTGTTCCAGATAATTTGCACAGAGATATCATCTTTCAAGGTATACGATCCTTCACGCACTGGCAAAAAAGCCTTTGCAAAATGATATATGCTTCAAGCAATATGCACACAAATATGTTCTCTAAAAGCTTTTGCTCCTCCGTGCAGATGAATAGCTGTTGCAGTGTAATATAACATACGAAGACTCCCTAAATATGAGGAAAATGTATCTTTGAAATACTTTGGGGATAAGAGTTTCAGAACTAATTTTTCATTATTGGAAGTCTGTTTAAAGGTAAAATAATTTGCTATCTGTAAAGGTTGCTGGTACTTTCCATTATACCGACGCAAGACATTGACATTCCCATTATACCGACGACCCAGAACATTGACATTCCCATTATACAGACCCAAAATATTGACATTCCCATTATACCAACATATCTGAATTTCAATTTAATGAAAATTTTTGCTATACAACACAGTACATCAATTACAATAATGGGACTTACACCTTAGTATTATACAACTTGATTTTATGATTATCATATGTAGAAGATTTTAGGAAGGGGTGTCTGACCCCAGGTCTTAAACAACCCTTAGAAATAGGAAGCTAGGAGATTTGGGCTAGAGTGCCCGATAGGAAAGTGACACAGAAGCAAAGTAGAAAGGGGGAGGAAGACGGCCTTATTTATTTCCGGGGGGCCAGTACCCGGGGTCCGGCAGCTTAACAAGCCCATCCGACGCACGGCGGATATTTAGTGGATCGAGTGTTCTTACCTGCCTGGGATCGAACCTGAGGTCCTTTCCGTGGCAGTCACGAACGTTGCCCACTAGGCCACCCGCGGCCCCTTATACAACTTGAAGTATTTTATTCCGTATTTAAAGAGTCTACAACTTACAGTTTGTTGGATCCATCTCATACATCCCGGAATTTTCGTTTTTGTTCAAGAACCTTATGAAGCACCATGGAGCCGCCCCGGTGGCGCAGTGGTCTAAGGCGTTGGCCTCTGATCATTCGTCGGAAGGGGTCCGGGTTCGAATCCCGGTGAGGCATGGATGTTGTGTTTGTCTTACGGCACTGGCTCTCTCCCTTCCCTGGAACCAGTGACTCTAAATTAGGGATGGGCGACTGCTTATAGCCCATTGAGTTGCTCACGGTGGTCGTTAAATCTCAAAAAAAAAAAAAAAAAGCACCATGGATTATGCACAGGGGTTAGTTAACTTGTGTTGGAGCGCACCGAAGCTTAGCTCCGGTACTTTTTTCCCTGCTGGAGCTGAGCTCCCCTACTAATTTGCAACGAATCCTCGTATCACATTTACATCTGGATTGCAAATTTCCTAGAGTTTGTGGTGTGCCGTAAAAAAATATATTTTAATCTGCTAAACTGGAGCGTCTTCAAGCAAGTAAACAACACACTCCTCGTGCTATACTTATGAAAAACTATAAGATTATGAGAAACTTATAACGCAAGTGAAAGTTTTACGTACCAACTACTGGCCTGATTCCTGAGATATTTTATATGGGGAAAAGGAGCTGGAAAAACTTTGTGACCATTTTAAAATAAACGCTAGAGAGGTGATTAAAGATTTCAGAATATATAAGTCCACTGCCGGGAGAGAAGTAAAAAACAGTTTGAAAACCTTGAATTCCATTGTGAACTATGTCCCCAATCTACTGCAGAATGTGAAAGGGCTTCTCTGCAATGAACAATATTGTAACTCCACAGAGAACCTCATTGAACACTGGTTTGGCACAGTGTCCGTACTAATG
The DNA here is from genome assembly GCA_039090855.1 of Macrothele yani. NCBI lineage: Eukaryota > Metazoa > Arthropoda > Arachnida > Araneae > Macrothelidae > Macrothele > Macrothele yani. The sequence continues at coordinate 178,092,684 of CM077009.1, read as the reverse complement.
TTCTTAAAATTAGTTGGGCCTTCACTAAAACATTTTAATCCAAAATAATGCGTGAAAAGTTGGTTGGCAAAGGGGCATCACACTGCTGATGATTTGATTGCAGAGTAGTCAGTAAAAAGGAAGAAAATTCGGAAATGTTAGCCCAGTGGAGTTTTTTGTGAGTTATAGGTATATGGCCATTATCCTGGTAAGATTTTAAAAGTTCCATTATTCCTGTAAGTTTTGCAATTGTAAACAACAGTTTCTGCATTTTGTAAACTATACCAATACATTTAGAGAGAGAAAAAGAAATTGTCAAATTTCTTTAAATAAATTTAAAGAAATTTCACAATTTTCATGCATGACAGCAATACGGTACCAAAAATTAGCTATTCATTTATCAAATATATTTCAACAAAAATGTGTTTAAATAGGCAGTAATTAAATAAAATGTACAGTTTAAAGCACACAAAAATATCAAACTGAACAACAGAAGTAATCCCCCTTCCCCCATATATAATTTTCATAGAGCCCTTACCGAGAATAATGTTTTAACATTTCGGTGCATCACTAATTCAGATACGATTTCCTGTAATATATTTAGAGTTCCTGTACTTTTTTCTCTAGAAATTAAGCACTGATTACGCGTTGGAATTAAATCACCAATGTCCATTGCCACAGCAACAACAAATATGCATAAGGACCCCAACATGAATTCTGGAGGTGGGGTGTATGAGATACCATTGGAATATCCAGATGGCTTGTCTCGATTATACATCGGAATGACCAAGAGATCCCTTACAATTAGGGGGAAGAACGAACACATAAGGGATATTAAAGCAGGCAAAACACAAAGACTTCTATGCAAAGAAGTAGCCCAATATGACGCTTTACTGATGTAGAAAAACATGAAGAGGATCGCTCCACACACGGACTACAAAGGAACACTGACTAGAGAAAGCATAAAAATATTCATGCACCCCAAACCTTGCAACGAAAGCCCTTCCCTCGAAATCTTGGCTGCGTGTAAGATCCTACTGACATAGGATATTAGGGGGAAAGAGACAGAATGTTTGAAAGGTAGGTCGCAAGACGCCACCTTCCGCAAGCCGCAATTGTACCTGGACACGCAGTAGATACGCGCTCCAAGATTTAAAATTATCGTCGTTCCTGAAAACATTCTTGTGTTCACAGGCCTCAAGAAAGCCTCTCGTTCAGAGTGTGAAAGCTCGGCACTTAATCGTGGGTTTTTATAAATTGTTACACCATTAAATACAGAATAAAATACTTCAAGTGCATCAAAGTTTAACAAAACACAAACATTGTAAATATTGTCATATGTAGTAAACTAGTCTAAGTAATTAACACAATGAAGTAGAAACATGAACATCATGACAATATCAGAAAGATCAATTCAAATTAAGTAATCTATAAAACTGCATAATTTCTCTGAGGGAAAACAAAATCACAACCACCTCAAATATATCATATTATAATAAGTTATAAACATGCAAGCAATAACCTAATACTAATGACCAAAAAAAATCTATATGGAGTAATTCATAGAAGTAAATAACATAATGTACAATAGAAGCATAGGATAGAGCCAGGGAAAAAAGCTTAAATGGTAAGCCTGGCAGTAAAAACAAATAATTCAAATCTGTAACCTATTATACACATGACAATCAAATCAACAGATTACAATATAAATGAAATTAGATCAGTCAATATAATGATTTCATTTATTACAATAAAAAATTAGCTGTTGACATTCCCATTATACCCACCTATTATACACATAACATTCAAATCAACGAATTATTATAAAAATGAAAGTAGATCTGTAAATATGATTTCATTTATTAAAATAAATGAATGTAATTTCACTTATTAAAATAATAAATAAATATAATGATTTCATTTATTAAAATAAATGAATATAATTTCATTTATTAAAATAAAAAATAAATAAATATAATTATTTCATTTATTAAAATAAAAAACAAGTAATATTTTTCTTGTTTTGATAAATTAAATCATTATATTTACTGATTTACTTTCGTTTATATAGTAATTCGTTGATTTGAATGTAATGTGTATAATAGGTCGGTATCATGGGAACATCGACATCTTAGGTCAGTATGATGGGAAAGTACCGGGTTGCAGTGGTTGTTAGTCAACCGTGCAAGTTGAGATATTAAGAGTTGTCAATTTTTTTCTCCAAAAGGAAATATACTGGTTGAGCTCAAGTACTCAACCAGACATTTCATTAAGAATGTGCAGCTCAAAATCAATAAAATACTAATAATAAGCTTACCTTTGGCAAACTTTGAAGTTACTGAAACTCATTCTATTAGATTTCCAACACATGTAGGCAATAACAAACTTCCAGGTGGCGTGAGATATGTTCAGTAATAATAAATGAAAATTCTATTCTTATCCTGTACTCGATAAATTACCTAAAGAGAACATTTCACCCATAAAAACAAATAATTCAAATCTGTAACCGAATTATTTGCTAAAGCCAAAAACCTTTAACCCTAACCTTAACCTCCACTTCATTAGTTACCTCTAAGAACTAATTTACAATCCTAGAATGGTAAAAAGATTAAAATGAAGAAAATTAGAAAACTTATTTACACCTTAAAAACTGTCGCATCAAACCATACAGGAGCTTCGTAGTACTTTTACCCAACTGCGGCAGGAGCAATAAGATAAGGCATTAGTTTAAATGGAAATCTTAAAAAGTCGAAAAGTGAAAAAAATTGACAGTATTACTGAAAAATAATTTAAAGTTTGTGCAAGGATACTTGAAATTAGTTTGATAATTTATTTGCAATATCAAATGTTCGCTGTCTTGACACTGGTTTGTGAAGAGCTGCTTTTACAAAATTCTTTTTGATATGAGCCTTGTGGTGAGGTTTATTTTTATGCTTGGGACCTTGAAAGAGTTTTACCCTCATTGGAGAACTTCATTTGAAAATGTTGTATATGTTCCATTATAAAATCCATTTTGATACAACCTTGTGGTGAGCTAACAATGCAGCTTTTGCAGTTGAGCTTTACTTTGATAGTGGTGACCTTGAAAGAGTTCAACCCTTACTGGGAGGAATTTCATTTGAAAAATGTTCTCTTCAGATCATAGTTTCGTGCCAAAGTATACACTTAGTGAATATCAGTTGTCTCAGCATGGTATAATTTCCTTTAATAAGAAGTTTAAAGGCATTTTATGTTTAAAAGCACTTTACATTTAAAAGCAACATTAAAATCCCCACAAGAACTTTCGAGACCCAATGGGTCCCTTCATTAGGTGGTATGTACACTACAAATCATGCCATGAATACTCCAGGTCTTAAATAGCTAGCGCTGGTTAGGTCTTCTCATGTTCCAGGTCACTGAGCAAATTATTTACATGTTAGTGTAGACCACGTGGTGTAATTATGTGCTGAAATATGATTGAATCAGTAATGCAAAGAAATAATAATAGAATTACATCTCATGGAAATTGCATGGTACCAATGAAATCATTTTACACTATTAACACTCTCCCCCCACCCAATGTTCCACTCCCCTTAGTTTGGATGCCCCACCCCCCACATACACACCACCACCACCAAGTCTTTAATGTAGGTCAACAAAAGCCTCCATAAATGGGGGCACCAGTGTCGGAAAGTCATCGTTGCAGCAGCACAGATGGCCCATATCAAGGATATGTAAGGTCTCGACCAGTAATGTTGAAAGCTTGAGAGTTATTGTGTTGTGAAGATTTTGAGTCTGATCCCACATTAGAGAAAAAGTTCCATCCAGACATTTTCTGGATAGGGTGGGAGGTAATGCACACCAGTCTTCTGGGATGTATTTGTGTTCATACGCTCTTTTTTTTTAATATGTCTTAATGTGGATCCCACATTCGGGTCTAAATGTGAAAAATGTTGTAAATATTCCATTAAAAAATTCACTCCTAACATACTTGAACTTGTGGAATACCATATTTTTATTCCAGTTTGTGTTTGGAAAAGTACAGGTACATCTGCTTGTGTATAAATCCTGTTAAATGAGTGATGTTGGATTTTCAGTATTCCACATGTGTTTATGGAATTGTTGAAGGTGTCATTCACGGACTAAACACTTGTCGCAGTTTCATGTATTTACAATAATAAAAGTTCTGTCTTTTCTTATTCAGAATTAAAGAAACATTCTTCTTATGATGCGATGATGCCGCCCCGGTGGCGCCGGTGTTCTAAGGCCTTGGCCTCTGATCATTCGTCAATAAGAAGGTCCGGGTTCGAATCCCGGTGAGGCATGGATGCTGTGTTTGTCTTACGGCACTGGCTCTCTCTCTTCCCTGGAACCAGTGACCCTAAATTAGGGACGGGCGACTGCTTATAGCTCATTTAGGTTGCTCACGGTGGTCGTTAAGCCGCGAATCAAAAAAATAAGTGATACGTAGTAAATACATCATGATAACTAACACAGTAATCGGGTATCGCTGAATTGATTGTAATTACTGTTTCACACGTGAATTACAGTAAATTTGGCGATGTCTGATTGCTTTTTTTGTCTGATTAATAATTCATCTTTTCTGTCATAGTCTGGAGTGTCTTTAAGAAGAACTTTCTCGCCGCTTGATGGCGCGGTGGTCTAAAGCGCTTTGGCCTCTGATCATTCGTCCGTAAGGGGTCAGGTTCCGAATCCCGGTCAGGCATGGATGTTGTGTTTGTCTTACGACACTAGCTCTCTCCCTTCCCTGGTTAGTAACCCTAAATTAGGGACGGGCGACTGCTTATAGCCCATTGAGTTGCTCACGGTGGTCGTTAAACCTCTCAATCAAAAAAAAAAAAAGACATTCTCTTTTTTATTTTATTTAATTTTACTTTCTTCTTGCCTCAGTGCTTAACCATAAATGCCATTGCCCTTTTGGCGAGGTGGTTCAAGGCGCTGGTCTCTGATCATTCGTCCGTAAGGGGTCCGAGGTTCGGAATCCCGGGGGTGAGGCATGGATGTTGTGTTTTTTGTCTTAAGGCACTGGCTCTCTCCCTTCCCTAGGAGCCAGTGACCCTAAATTAAAAGGGACAGGGCGACTGCTTATAGCCCATTGAGTTGCTCGACGGTGGTCGTTAAACCTACAAACAAACAAACACAAATAACCTGGCAATATTCTGGTTGCATTTTTCCAAAAAATATATCTGTTGAATATAGAATCTGGCATCTTGGTGGGAACTTGCTTCACCCCTTTTGCTTGTGCTTGTTATGTCTCTGTAATGGATCACAATAGAGAGCTACTTTAGAGAAGTAGTGAGAAAGAATTGGCAGGAAAACTTTTACGTAACACACAAAAAACATTAAAAGAATTCTTGGAAATCGTAATCACACGCGTAAGTTACGTTGAAAAATTATGAGCGGGACGTTTCGGTAGCGACTTCTACCTTCATCAGCCATGGAATGAGACCACGTGGTAAAAGCGTCAGTTGTTTCCAGATTTCAAAATCAGCTTTCCAAATAATAGGGATGTTAAAAGGTGCGTTAGTATTGCAGGTGTTAGTGGTAAGGTAGATTTCAATGCTTTCGCGGTATCTGAGGGCATGCCGATTGCTGAACAGGGGAGATTTGCTTAACATTGTGCCAATCGCGGGAGCCGCGGACAGCTAATCGCTGATGGCTAAAGTTGAAAAGGAGGAGGTGGAAGGGCTACACTTTCTTAACATCAGCAATATGCTCATCAAACGCCGTAGTTTATGCTGCGGTAAGTACTACCAATATAGTGGGTAACACCTGTGGAAGTGTTGATAGGGATAGAGTAGACACCTTGTAAATCTAGGGGTTTATTGAGATCTCTGTCCTTAAGGATGGAAGGTTGAGGAAGATGTGGAGGTTAGGCTAAGACATCTGAGTGGGCCCCATAGATAGGCTAAGACATCTGAGTAGGCCCCATGGCTGAGACATCTGAAGTGGGCCCCATAGGTCAAGACATTTGGAGTAGGGTTCCAAGAAGCTAAGACATCTTGAGAGGCCCTTAGGCTAAGACATCTGAGTGGGCCCCTAGGCTACAAGGCATTTGAGTGGGCTCCAAGGCAAAGACATCTGAGTGGGTCCCCCAAGGCTAAGACATTTCAGTGGGCGTCAAGGCTGAAGACATCTGAGTAGGCGTCCATGAGCTAAGACCCCATCTGATGTAAATGCCCCATAGGCTAAGACATTTGAGTGGGCTTCCTAGGCTAAGACATCTGAGGTGGGCCCCTGAGGCTAAGACATTTGAGTGGGCCCCTAGCTAAGACATTTGAGTGGGCTCCAAGGCTAAGACATCTGAGGTGGGCCCCTGAAGGCGAAGACATTTGAGTGGGTTCCAAGGCTAAGACATCTGAGTGGGCCCCTAGGGCTGACATTGAGTGGGTTCCAAGGCTGAAGACATCTGAGTGGGCCCCTAGGGCTACAAGACAGTTGGAGTGGGCCTCCAAGGCTAAGACATCTGAGTGGGTCCCCAAAGAACTTATGACGGAGAACTATTACGGAGAGTCCGATAAATACAAAACTGTAATTACTAAATTATCTGCCAGAGTTTTCATAAAAGTCACTGCCGGGTGGCATGATGGTCCTGAGTTGGCCTCGATCATTCGTCCGTAAGGGGGTCGGGTTCGAATCCCGGTCAGGCATGGATGTTGTATTTGTCTTGGCACTGGCTACTCCTTCACCTGAACCCAGTGACCCCTAGAGTGGGGACAGGCGACTGCTTATGGCCCATTGAGTTGCTCACGGTAGTGCGTTAAACCTCAATAAAACAAAACAAAAAAAGTCACTGTATTTTCATTATTCTCACAAAGAATATGAGTTAGCCACTTGATATGCCAGTGGTCTAAGGCGTTGGCCTCTGATCATTCGTCCGTAAGGGAGTCCGGGTTCGAATCCCGGTCAGGCATGGATGTTGTGTTTGTCTTGACGGCACTGGCTCTCTCCCTTCCCTATGGGAACGACAGTGGACCCTAAATTAGGGACGGGCGACTGCTTATAGCCCATTGAGTTGCTCACGGTGGTCGTTAAACCTCCAATCAAAAAAAAAAAAAAAAAAAAACACAAGAATATGAGTTAAAAGCTTAAGGTTCCTAGATTTTTGTCATGGATTTTCTACTGGAATTACCATTACACCTTTATTAGATTTCATCTTTTTTGTTAGAAAACGCAATATGAAGCCAAAGATGATTCGATCATTATCGGTTCCAGAGCAATTGGGAGGTATGGGTGGATGGTAATGAAAAAGCTGAAACTTGTCTCGCCCTCATCACTGACCACAGCGACATGAAACCTTTGCCCTTTGGTGAGCCACTGTCTTGAAATCTGTTCGTCTTCTCTGCCGCTCTGTTTCTTACCAAGTGGAAATTATATGAGGGAACAAAAAGTAAAAACTATATTATAAATCTCTCTCTCTCTCTATTACTTGGTCATGAGTGGGCCCCAAGGCTATAGACTCCCCTTGAATCAGGCCCTGCAAATGGCAGTAGAAGATTATAATATTGCCTTTATCTCCTTTGCATTTTTGCCTATTTGCGAGGTAATCATTTTCACAGTTCAATTCTACTCTCTCTCATTCTGAAGTTAAACGTACTTACATGTCAAAAGTTAGTAAATAATAAACAGTCTCATTTCTCCCGAAAAAATATTTATAAATCCAAAGCCAAAATGCTAAATTTTTTGTCTTCGTTTTCCTTGATTTATGTTAGGATAGATCTTCAAGATAGGCCCACCAAGTTAGCCCTGATGTTGTTTCTTTCACCTCTGTGGATTCTTCCGTAATGTTGTGAACAGATAATGAGACGATACAAAGGGGAAAAGGTCTCACTTAAAACAATCCTATTCATCGCTACAAGAGGAATGGCGCAATGTTCTAAGCGCTGGCTTCTGACCATTCGTCCGAGATTGGTCCGGGATCGAATCTCATTGAGAATTGGATGGTTCGTCTTGCAACGGCACTGGCTCTGTGCATTCATTAAAACCAGTAGCTCTAAATTAGAAACGGGAGCTAGTTGTAGCCCATCGAAGTTGCTCAAGGTAGTGTCGTTCATCCTACTCATAGAGTATTGTTAAGATTAAGCCCAAAAGTGACGCCCCATCCCCTCCCGGTGGCGCAGTGGTCTAAGCAATGGCCTCTGATCATTCGTCTCAAAAGGGGTTCCAGATCTCGTGAGGCATGTATGTTGTGTTTGTCTTACGGCACTGGCTCTCTCCCTTCCCTGGAACCAGTAGACCCTAAATTAGGGACGGGCAACTTCTTATAGCTCATTGAGTTGCTCACCGTGGTTGTTAAACCTCCGAGCAAAAAAAAAAAAATTTTGGTGGTTTTAAATTGAAAACTGCAGATTTGTATAAAGCGGACATATGTACTATATATCTTCACACATGCCAGTGAGATTGGCTGTCAAATATTTAGCAACATTTCAAAAACACCGTTAGCGTCGAGATAATTACCAACAGTTACGCTTTCCAATCATAAGAAGCGTCTCTCCGAAGTTGCCAATGGAATTTGGAACCAGTTTTTTCAAGTAACGCCTTGGAACCAGTTTGGAAACATTTTTTCTCATGGTACATCTGTACATTATTTTCTGAAATGGCTGAACCTATTGGTACAGAAGGTTTTTAAAAGGGGACGGAGTCCAGGTCAAGGAGGCCCTATACAGTTTTAAATTTAGAACCACCAAATTTGATATACTATCTCATGGTACTCTAACTTAGACCGTTGACAGTTTTTGGAAGGTGTGGGCAGGGCACATGATTAAAAAGAGCCCACACAAAATTTTACTACGTAAAATCTGATCATTCGTCCCGAAAGGAGTCTGAGTTCAAATCCTGGTGAAGCATGGATGTTGTGTTTGCTCTTACTGCACTGGCGCTCTCTCCCTCCCTGGAACCAGTGGTCCTAAATTACTGACGGACGACTGCTTGTAGCAGCAATTGGCCAATCTCCAGCGGTCCGCCTTTCCTCTAGCGGCGAAAGGAAGAATTACCGCAAAGTACGGACAAGGCTGAACTGGATCCTACCAGGCTGTAACATTGAGCAAAAACAGAGAGGACAAAAAAGATGAAGTTGGGACGCAGCGCCATCTATTGACGTGGTTCGCATAAAACAAGCATTGATTCCGTATCATTATTTACATTTGATATTTTATTTATATTCACTTTCACGTGAACAGATGGATATTTACATTCTGAATTCGTTAGTAACTTGGGCAAGAGAAGTTTTCTGTTGGAACTGGTGTAATTTATATGTATAAATCTCAGTCCTTTATTCTTCAACGATCTAGGTTGAGTTACGGTAAATGTGTAGATTGGCGTCACAAATTATTTCGTCGGAAAATGTTAGTACCTGGAGAAAAAGTGCGACGTACAAGATTTTAGAGGATATGGTAACTAATGGCAAAATGTGCAGAAATTTCCATATTTTAAAAGTGTTTTAAAGATTTGTATCGTAACATTTGCACGGTAATGAGTGCGATGCCGTGAAGATACACTACAGGGTTCGGCCTACACGCATCGCTACCGTGACGATGTCGAAGCTTTTCCTCTGTTAAAAGAGAAGGTTCGTTGCTGTACCAGAAATGACGGGCGGAAGAGTTCATGTGTAAAAGAATGCAAAACATTTCTCGACAGCTGCTTTAAAAACAATGACAAAACATGGTGAACGACTATATTCTGTAACGTATGAGCATTATGATGCTTTGCGCCCTGCAAAGAACATACGCGGATGTACTTGCAATCATCCGCGAGTGAATTATGCGACGCCGCAGCGAACCTTCCCCTTTCAACGGAACAAAGTTTGACATCGCCGCGGTAGCGATCGTTAGGCCTACCGCAGCCTCTTCACAGTATCGCACTTACAGGTAAAATATTACGATAAAAATCTTTAAAAACATTTAAAACATGAAATTTCTGCGCCATTTGCCATTAATTTTTCATATCTAAAAATCTATACGTCGCTACTTTTCCCTCTGAGAGTACTGGCATTTTTCCGACGAAATAATTTAGGACGCAAATCTACACATTTACCCACTATTTTACTTAATGTGAGTTTATATAACTGAGTTTGTTTTCTTCTAAAATTGAATTAGCAGAGGCTGCCAGACATCCGCCAATTGCGCCATGCCCACGCCAAAAACGTTGTTCTTACGCCATTCCTTGCTATAAAAAATCGCGATTTTGACGAAATCTGCGCCAAAAGTTAAAATTCTACCGTTCATCGACATTTTAAGCTTAATCTTACGACATTCGAAATCGATTCAGCGGTTAATTGGTACGTGAGATTCTTCCAGAGTTCCCCCCCTTTTTCAATTTTCGAGCTCGATGCAAAAATGAAGAAATTTTCAGGGGTATTAGTTAGAGAGGGGGGGGTCAAAGTATTACGTCTGGGGACGTTGTTTTGTCTTTTTAAAACGTTCCGGAAACGGAAGTTAAACAGTGTGCAGATTTTTCCCCATAATCGTATTTTTTTTCTCTCGCGAGTTCAATATTGTTGTTAAATATAATACATTGCATAATTTCAGCTTGAAATTGAAGGCTACGATTTCTTAAAATGGAAATTAGGCTACCTGAAAATTTCCCCGTAATCTTCGGCCACGATATTCTTTGCAACACGCTGATTCGAAGAATTCTGTCTTTTCTGTTATCATTTAGACCAAAAAAAATGCGAGATCGATGCACAACTGAACTGAAATTTTGGAGGATTGGTGGTGGTAGTGGTGGCAGGAGAAGATCGTTTTCTTCGTCGGAAGACGGAATTTCATCCTTCGAAAACAGGAAAGTAGACGGAGGTAATATCTTCTCTCGTAATCGACTAATTTTTTTTTCTCGCGATGTTTCCTCTTCCCGGTATTATTAGATATCAATTTTATTCCATAAATATTTGTATTTCAGCTTTTGAAAATGTTGGGTAAATTTTCGAAAACGGAAGTCGGATTTGGAGTGAAGATTTCTTCTGTAATGGTGTATTTTCCCCCTGGATGTTCCCACTACTATGTAGGTGTTAAATGTCATCACCCTCATAAATGTGTGTGCATTTTAGCTTGATAAAGCAAAGAGAAATTTCCAAAAACGGACAGAGTGACTATGTTTGGAAATTTGTAAGAATTGATGCATGGTGTTAAAAAAAAGTATTCATTCTCTGAAAATTACACCACTTTATTTAAAATAGTGAAAGCTCTGATACTTTCAGAATTCATGGTTTTCAGGCTGAAAGTTCTGTAAGCATGATGGATAAAACTATCATCTGAGCAAACAAAAAAAAAACAAAAAAGGAAAAGGAAAAATAACAAAAAAAATGGTAAGGGAAAACTATCAGCAGGAATAAAAAGTAAACAGTAAATGCTGGTGCAGTGGCAGAGTCAACAAAAGACAGATATGGCTGTGGAACTCTGCAAAAGAAGAAGGTAGGGTTTGCTCACAAGAGGAAACAAGAGCTAGTTTTCTAGCAAGTACAAGAACAAAACCAGGAAAAAAACTGTTTGAAGCTATGTCTTGTAAAACCACCCTATTTTGTTTTAAATTCAGTAGAATTTATAATTGTGAATAGCAGTTGTGTGATCTAGTTAAATATTTTCATAAATAAGTGACAGTGAACGATTCAGTTTTGTTCATGCTGTGTAATATTCACACTTTCTCATCGCGCAGTCTGATTTTTGAGACCAAATTAAAAAGCACAGGCTTTGTTTTTTTTTACTTTGTCAGTCTCTGTGTATGTTAATTAAAATCGCTCACAAGTGCTATGGGTAAATGAAAGGATTGTTTATAATCACATAACTTGCTAATCAATTATCAGGAATGCCAATCTTTTGGTTCTTGCTTAAAGTCTGAATTTTTGCCCTATAATTCATGGAGCAGAATTTTTAGGAGGATTTTCTTTTTATTTTGACCTACCTTGGGGAACATCTTTACTCCTCCCATTTTTCTTTTTCCATATGGACGGTTGCATTGAGCCACTTACTAACTTACAATCGTCTGCTTAATGTCCATGTCCATACATTGCTCTGGATCCCATACATATGCAAGAGGCAGAGGCTCTTTCAGAGCAGCAACAACAAAACAAATCATAAACTGATTCTACTACTACTGAAGAAGGAGGGGAGGGGACAATCTCACGCCAAAACGTCACTGCACAAGTCTGTTAAGCGATGGAAGCAGCTTTATCTAAGCAATTTTACTGGAAATCTCACTGTTATTTTATAGTTTTGGTTTCACTTGTAATTATTCACAGCAATAACGAAAGTTTGACACATTGATAATTACTGGATGAGAAACATTGTATGCGAAGAGTGATCATAGCGCAACTGTACTGAAAGGTGATTTTACAAACCCAGTTGATTATTAAATGTTACATTAGTTTTCCTTTTATATCGAAGGTATGTTTCCTTAGGAGTTTGTGATGCACACGCAAAACCACGTACGCATAGCACTTGCCAGTTGGTTGGTTTCAGAAATAATGTGTTTTCTACTCTGAATGCCATGAATCTCGAAAAAATATGCTGCTAAAAACCAACCAAACAACAAACAGAAAGCATTACATATTATTTATTCTTCCTAAGTGTATATTCTCAAGCGTTCAGTAACAATAGCAACAGTTCTTGGACTCGACAGCATGCCATTAGTGAAACAAATGCATTTCAGAAAGGAAATCCCTGATACAGTGAGACAAATGCATTCAGAAAGAAATCCCTGATATTAATGTGTTATGCTTGAAATATTGCAGGTCATGTAGTTTTCAAAAATCATGTGTCAGTATAATTGTTCTCCCATTTATCTCACTGTAGGAATGACAGAAATGCTGATTAAGCGAGGCAGTAAAATGTCAACAAACCTGAAATATAAAAAATTTTCTTAATAGTTCATAAAATAATGGTAATTCAATATATAAACATACTTAAAGTACACATCGTGGATTTCAAACAATTAAAAATGCTATCATTAGTAGTTCCAAACCTGAGTTCTGTTCCAAAATGAAAATTTTCTTTGCTCCAAAACTCAACGTTAGTTGCTCCAAATTGCGTATTATTTTTCCGCTCCAAAAAAAGAATTGCTCCGAAACATGGTAGGGGGCAAGTACCTAACATCCCTGAATTAGGTACATAGTTATCAGAATGAAAATGCTTACTACCAACAACAGTTGAAGGTGACTTGTCATTTGGAGCAAAAATCTTGACGAGATATTGCTTTCAGCCACAGTTGCTTTAGCTTCTGAAGTATGAGTGGACTCTTGTGGAGTGACAATCCCACGTTTTTTTTCTCAGAAGATGCACACATCCGTAAACCATTTTGAAAATGGGTTAGATTTTTGTTGTGAAAAACAACAGTTTGGTTATAGAAAAAAATGACGAACATCCACAATCCAGCAGTGGCGTACCCAGAAATTTCTTGAAGGGGTGTCCATGGATTTGGTTCATTGGTGAAAGCCCTCATATATACCGCATTAGAATTCATATTAAAATCTCCCCTCAAAGAGGGGGGGGGGTCGGACCAGAGTACCACACTGCTTGGCAATACGCCTATGCAATGCTGCAATTCGAAGCAACTTACCGGAAACCGAGTTGTTTATACCTTGGGACACGCAGTGCCACATCTAACGGCTGAAATCGTCCCTAACGCCCACTGGCCAATCACCAAAAGTCTATTGTCCAATATTAACGTTAATAAAAGTTATAGCCTGCAAGGTTAGTAGTTATTGTTATAGGTTCTGCCTTCTACTAACCTTTGATAGCCTGTTCTTCATCCAGTTTTAGCCTTGGTACGGATAACATTGTTAGATCGTTGCCTGGATTCGATTGGCTGGTTTTGGGAGTATTTTTGCATTCATTCTGGAATTAGAGGAATAGTATAATGGAGAATTCCGTGAAAAAGAACAATTCATATTGTTTCATCCCGCAGTGGCCGCCCCGGTGGCGCAGTGGTCTAAGGCGTTGGCCTTGGATCATTCGTCCGTAAGGGGTCCGAGGTTCGAACTCCCGTCAGGGCATGGATGTTGTGTTTGTCTTACGGCACTGGGCTTCTCTCCCTTCCCTGGAACCAGTGACCCTAAGAATTAGGGACGGGCGACTGCTTATAGCCCATTGAGTTGCTCTACGGTGGTCGTTAAACCTCCAACCAAAAAAAAAAAAAAAAAAAAAAATCCCGCAGTGTCGTTCCCAAGGTTCCACGCTATGTTTTTCTACAAGTTAGTATAAACGCTTGTGCCTTGCACTTGGAAATCCTTCCAGTGAAATCCTACTAACCTAGCGTAACGTGTTTGAATGAATAATAAACAAGACTACAAGACAAGATTTTATTGCATTGTAACAGTTTAAAATTCCGTATTTTTACATGTTCTTGAAAACAAGTAATTGATGTTATCGATATAAATTTAAACCTCTATTAAGGGACAAGATTTGGCAATGTTTTGGTCAACAGTCACCAGTTCCAAACATCTGAAAACAGAATGATGATCAACAATTACCAATTCAAAAACACTGTTTTAGGAACAGAATGTTCAAAAATTACAAATTTGTTATTGTTGACGAGTGATAATGTTGGAAAATGGATTCTGAAATCGTCAGCTATGAAACAGAAATGGTGGTACATGTGTAGATTAACGTTTCTAAATTATTTCGTCGGAAAGTTGTTAGTACCTCCGGGAAAAAGTGTGACGTACAGATTTTAGAGGTATGGAAAGTAATAGCAAATGGTGCAGGAATTTACATATTTTAAATGTGTTTCAAAGATTTTTTCGTAATATTTACCTGTACGTGCGATGGTGTTAAGAAATGCCGCGAGTAAGCCTAACGCATGGCTACAGCACGATTTCATGCTATGTTGCTCCGTTAAAAGGCAGGTGCACGTTGTTGCACCGAAATGACGGGCGAGAAGAGTACAAGAGAAAGCGGTTACGTTGTTGGCAGGAGAGGCAATAAACGTTGTAGTGATACTCTACAGAAAATAGGTCCAAATTATCCACCATTTATTTTGTTGTATCCTGTACGTTGTTGGCAGCAAAAACCGGAAGAAACCTCTTTGATTTGCAAAAGATGCGTATCAGTGAGAGGTAGAAACTGGCCTGCGAAGAAAGTATTGACAGGAGAGAACAAAAGTACAGTGGCCCAGTAAATGCTTGGCATTGTCGTGGTAGCGATGCATTAGGCCTACCGCAGTGTCTCTTCACAGCATCGCACTTACAGATAAATGTTACCAAAAATCTTTAAAAGACATTGGAAAAACATGAAATTTCTCACACCATTTGTCATTCGATTTCCACTAATCTGGAATCTGTACGTCGCACTTTTTCCGGGTACAAACATTTCTCCGACGAAATAATTTAGGACGGTAATCTACACATTTACCGAAATGTCACCCCTGCCGGTGTTACTATATCACTTGTCTGAAAATGTAAAAATAAAAATACACATGTTTACAGTAAAGCATTACTGCTACACAGTGTTTACGCTTTCCACTTCTGCCTGCCTTTATAAGAGCACCTCAAAAGACTCACAGAAATTTCACAATCATTTCTTGTCTAAAACACCGTTGATCGAATGAGGCGACGATGTTATTATGGTGGATTGAATGCAATGCGAAACTATGTGAATTTCTTTCATTATCTTCTTTCTTAATTGCACATGAAATTATGCCAATGACCTGCATTAAGAATCCCTTTCTCTCTGCTTTTGATGCATCGTGAAATTTTTTACAGTAGTACGTCCACAAATTTCATAGCTATCTCAAGAATTGGGAGTGTTAAACCAGCCATTAATGCATTTTACGAACTTCACGTAAGGTAACCAGATATTGAAACACTGATTTGAGGACAAGAAAGGTGGCGTCCCCAAATCGGCGGTTCTATTTGGGGACACATAACTATTGTACTGAAAATAAATATGCAGATTTTTTTTTGGGTCACAAAACTGCATTGCTTCAATAACTGGGATATGTACATATGAAAATTTGTGTCTTAAAAGAATATATCTTGTAGAATGTTAGTAATTTGTATTCACAAAGTAGGAACTATGATAGCGAGAAGACATATTAGCAAAAGTGAGATGTTCCTTTTTACCTTAGGTATATGTGCCCAGAATTAAATCATCAAGGTGCACACCAAAGTAATTGCATGGCGAAAATTTGACCACGCCAGTGTCCTAGTGCTGGCCAAGGACGATTCATACAAGTTGGTACGGGTTCGAGTCCCGAATGAGGCATGGGTGGTGTCTTTGTCCTTCGTCTTACAGCACTTTCTCTCTCCCTTGCCTAGAACGAATGCCTCTAAATTGGAGACAGGTGACTGCTTGTAGTTCTTAGTTGCTCGCGGTGGTCGTTAAACTCTAAAAGAAAAAATGCTGTCAACATTTGTTTTCACAAAAAGCATGTTGGGAAAATTAGTGCCAACGAAAATTATTTTTAAAAACATTTTTCATTAGAAATCTAACGAACTAATAAGAAAGTGTAAATTCGAGGACAAACATCAAAATTTGACGACAGTTTCCGTCCCCAAAGGCATCAGACGTTTCTGGGGACAGTAAACAAAAGTCGAGGACTGTCCTCAAGAATTCGAGGACTTCTGGTCAGCTTACTTCATGGCAAACGTGCGACGTTATCCTTACTAAAACAAGTTTGTTTACATTTGCTCGTTTGCTCAGCACCCCCTATAGCTCATTGAGATTGCCAAATCACTGTGGTCGTTTTTGGTTGGAGGTTTAACGGCCACCGTGAGCAACTCAATGGCCATAAGCAGTCGCCCGTCCCTAATTTAGGGTCACTGGTTCCAGGGAAGGGAGAGAGCCAGTGCCGTAAGACAAACACAACATCCATGCCTGACCGGGATTCGAACCCGGACCCCTTACGGACGAATGATCAGAGACCAACGCCTTAGACTACTGCGCCACCGGGGCGGCCTGTGGTCGTTAAGCGTCCAATAAAAAAAAATGCTTTAGGCAACAATTTCATTAATTCATTCTTTGTTTTCTGCCTTTTGCACCGTATCGGTAGGAGTCTGTTTCCGTATTTGATATCAAGCAGAGTCCAACATGAAGTATGCGTAAAGCGGTAATTTGGGAATTTCTTTTTTTTTTTTTTTTTTTTTTTTTTTTTTTGATTGGAGGTTTAACGACCACCGTGAGCAACTCATCGGGCTATAAGCAGTTGCCCGTCCCTAATTTAGGGTCACTGGTTTCCAGGGAAGAGAGAGAGAGAGAGAGAGCCAGTACCGTAAGACAAACACAACATCCAACATCTATGCCTGACCGGGATTCGAACCCGGACCCCTTACGGACGAATGTTCAGAGGCCAAGGCCTTAGACCACTGCTCCACCGGGGAGGCGATTGGAGGTTTAACGACCACCGTGAGCAACTCAATGGGCCATAAGCAGTCGCCCGTCCCTAATTTAGGGTCACTGGTTCCAGGGAAGGGAGAGAGCCAGTGCCGTAAGACAAACACAACATCCATGCCTCACCGGGATTCAAACCCGGACCCCTTACGGACGAATGATCAGAGGCCAGCGCCTTAGACCACTGCGCCACCGAGGCGCCATGTGATGCATCAAGTGTCTTCTGCTGGTTAAGGATTCCTATGAAAAAACATTTTTTTATAACCATAAACTTATGAAAGTTCATTTTTATCACTGAAGTTTTTACGATAAGTTTATTTTACCATGTAAAAGGGAGTAACTTTGCCTTGTAAAATTAGCTGTACACGTAATTTTTGTTTAATTTTCTTACAAATAGGATCTAGCAGTCAGCATCATGCAGGGACAAAACTCTTTCATGTTTCCTTTGATTGAGAATGTCATATGCCTCATTGCACAGATAACAAAATTACAAAAGCGGTACATTTTTTTCGTTTAGCTTGTATTCGAACTCTACATTAGGTTCAGCCATTTCAGAAAATTTGCGCCGCCCCGGTGGAGCAGTGGTCTAAGCGATGGCCTCTGATCATTCGTCCGAAAGGGTCCGGTTTCGAATCCCGGTGAGGCATGGATGTTGTGTTTGTCTTATGGCACTGGCTCTCTCCCTTCCCTGGAACCAGTGACCCTAAATTAGGGACGGGCGACTACTTGTAGCCCATTGAGTTGCTCACGGTGGTCATTAAACCTCCAATCCAAAAAAAAAATTTCAGAAAATTTGCTTCCAAAACATCTTTACTGTGATTTCTACATTTCCTACGATATGGTTGTGTTGATGAGACCAAGTAAATTGTCCCAAATGTACCTTTAGACATAAGACAAAACACTGATGTTTTTCTTTTTCTTTCGATGTGCAGATAATGCAGTTTAAACCAGAGAGCTTACTTTATTTCATGATTGCATACAGTCAAAATTACCAAATGGGAAATTAGTTATTAGTGTTCCTGTCTACTGAATAAATGAAAATTTTAAATTTATCACAATGGAGCCACTGCTGAAAGATTCTTTTGAGGAAATCAGTCAAGAACTGATTATCACAGAAGTGAAAAAAGAAGCTGATTCTTTACCACACATTGTAATGGATACAAATAAACATCTTTGGGAATTAATAATCTAAAGCAACTTATGGGATTTTACTAGGAAATTTTTTTCCTTAATAGCAAATTTTCGGAGAAAATTATTAATTCAATTAAACTAGGAAGCCATTTCTCAACATGAGCTTTATTCAAAGAATCTTTGGGAATGTGAAATATGCTCCCAAAATTTCACAACTGAATCCAACTTTGAGAAACATCAGGAACTTTACACAAGTGAAAAGTCTTACCAGTGTGATGTGTGTTTCAGGAAATTCACATCAAAAGGTGAGCTTTCAAAGCATATGCTGCAGCACACGAGAGAAAAACCTCACCAATGTAATGTATGCTCAAAACAGTTTGCAAACAGATGTAACCTTTTAAGTCATGTATTGCTTCACACTGGTGAAAAGCCACATCAGTGTGATGTGTGCTCCAAACAATTTACCCAGAGAGGTCATCTTTCAAATCATATGCTGATTCATACAGGTGAAAACCTCACCAGTGTGTTGTATGCCACAAGAAATTTACAATGAAAAGTAGTCTTGCTCGTCACATACTGCTTCACACAGGTGAAAAGCCTCACCAATGTGATGTATGCTCCAAAACATTTGCTCGGAGAAGTTGTCTTTCAACTCGCATGCTGTTTCACACAGGTGAAAAATCTCACCGATGGGACATATGCTCCAAACAATTTAATCGGAGAAGTAATCTTTCAAGTCACATGATGCTTCACAGAGGTTTAAAGCCTCACAAGTGTGATGTGTGCTCCAAACAATTTACCCACAGAGGTCATCCTTCAAATCACATGCTGATTCATACAGGTGAAAAACCTCACCAGTGTGCTGTATGCCACAAGAAATTTACAAGGAAAAGTAGTCTTGCACGTCACATGCTGCTTCACACAGGTGATGTACTTCATCAGTGTGACATATGTTTCAAGAAATTCACATATAAAGCAGCTCTTTCAAGTCATATGCTACTTCACACAAGTTAAAAACCTCACTCATGTAATGTATGCTCCAAGCAGTTTGCTCAGAAGTGTAAGCTTTTGCAACACATGCTGCTTCACACAGGAGTGAAGCCTCACCAGTGTGATATATGCTCCAAACAGTTCGCTCAGAAAGGTAACCATTTAACACACTTGTTGCTTCACACAGGAGAAAAACCTCACCAGTGTGATGTGTGTTCTAAACAATTTGCTCAGAAAGGCAAGCTTTCATGTCACATGCTTATTCACACAGGTGAAAACCCCATCAGTGTATTGTGTGCACCAAGAAATTTATATCAAAAGGTAGCCTTTCATGTCACATGCTGCTTCACACAGGTGAAAAGCCCCATCAGTGCATGGTGTGCTCCAAACAGTTTGTTGAGAAATGTAGTCTTTCAAGCCACATGCTTATTCACACAGGTGAAAAGCCTCACCAATGCATTGTATGCAACAAGAAATTTGCAGCAAAGCATAGTCTTTCATGTCACATGCGACTTCACAAAGATGAAAAACCTCATCAGTGAGATGTGTGTTTCAGGAAATTAAAAATAAAAAGTGAATGTTCCAAATCATATTCTGCTTTGCACCGATGAGAAACCTCATAAATATGATGTATGCTCCAAACAATTTGCTCAGAGAGGTCGTCTCTCAAAGCATGTTTCCACAGCAGAAAAGCCGGTAAATGTGTAGATTAGCATTCTAAGTTATTTCATTGGGAAAATGTCAGTATCTGGAAAAAGTGTGACGTACAGGTTTTAGAGTATGGAAAGTAATGGCAAATGGTGTAGAAATTTCATATTTTAAGTCTTTTAAAGATTTTTAGCGTAATATTGACCTGTGAGTGCGATGCTGTGAAGAGATGCTAGGGTTGGCCTAACAAATCACTACGGCGAGCATGTAAAGCTTTGCTTCTTTAAAAGGAAGATTTGCTGTGCCATGCAGAGCCATAAGTAGAGTAGGACAGGTGGGTCAGCTGCCCCGGGTGCAGAAATCAATGTTTGGAATGCAATTATAATTAGAACTGAAACTGTTACACACGTTTTTGGCATAATTAAAATGAAAATTTCCTCAAAATTTTCAGGAGTTGTTAGTTGTTCACATTTAGTAATGAAGGTGTTGTTTTTTAGTCCATCCAACTGAAGAAGAACCACGGCCCCCTTCTACACCAATGGGGCGCCCCAGTACTTCTTTAGCTGCATGGACTATACGTGTGTTGCAAGATAAGGATGTTGCTCACATTTTTTAAGATTCTCTGGAGGCTATTCAGTCTTTATTGTGGCTGAATGCCACAACTGTTAGCTACATTCGGTCCACTTGATGCCGTGCCGAAGGTCCGAACTACAAAGCAGTTGCGAAACGTTGTAAAAATAGTCAAATTTTGACTCTGACTTTTTTACGCCTAGTTTCATTAGAACTTGGAAATGCATTTTTACGCCTAGTTTCGTTAGAAAGTCTTTGTAGCACTGTTATATTTTTGAAATTGTATCTGCTTTTTTGCTGTCTTTAATTTAAAGCTATTTTTCTTGAAAATTCTTCTCGGTAGCTTGTACTTGCTTAGATCTTAGATTTTAAAGGCTGCTTTTTATTCTTTTGGTACTTGTGTGTGTGTGAGAGAGAGACAGAGAGAGAGAGAGAGAGAGAGAGAGAGAGAGAGAGAGAGAGAGAGAGAAAGTGAAACAAAAAGGGAGAGGGTGAAAGAGAAATACTGTGTGTGTGTGAGAGAGAGAGACAGACAGACAGAAAGAGAGGCAGATTGAGACACAATATTTTGTGGTTTGCCCCGGGCGCAAAAATGCCTAGTTATGCCCCTGCGCTATGTAATTCACGTGCGTCTGACATTTATAGCAAGGCATCCAGCACCAAATGACATTATCACATATAACAGTAATTTTTATGGCAATAACCTATTATTGTCTGAATGAAAACAAAAATGCATTAACAATTTGACATGTCATGTAAATATTTAGTTCCTAAGTAAAAGTGCAGTGTTATTTAAAAAATACCACCTTATCGTCCTTTCCGAACATAGTACGAGTCATGCTGTAATTCCTTTGTTTCATCAAACAGAGTAGTTTTAAAAATGTACTAAATGTTTCATTTTGTATTCACAAATGAACTTTTATTTCCCCAAATTAAAGTAAAACTCTTGCTTGGCTTACATAGAACATTTTCTTTATTCAATTATCATTGTAACAGCAATTTTTATATGGCCATTTAAACTGTTGTGGCCAGTTGTCTGCCCTGTCTTTTAGCCAAAAAATCATAAATATTTCTTAAAGAATAAGGTATGAGGGAAAAGAATTTTATGCACACCAATTACTCAAGTAGGGAGAAATAAAGGGACACCATAATTTTTTTATGCAGAGCAATTTCATGGCTCTAAAATTGAACATAGCCAGTTGTCTGTGTGGCCAATTCTCCTAAACACAGGAAGACTCACTGAAAAATGAGGAAAATGTATCTTTGAAATAGCCTGCAGAGAATAGTTTAAGACCACATTTTTCATTATTGAAAGCATCTATCTTAGTAAGATAATTAGCCATATGCAAGATGGCACTGCTGTTAGTCAAACCTGCTGGATGAGATATTAATTAAGTGTTGTCATTTTTGATTATTGAAAGCATCTATCTTAGTAAGATAATTAGCCATATGCAAGGTGGCACTGCTGTTAGTCAAACCTGCTGGATGAGATAATAATTAAGTGTTGTCATTTTTCATTATTAAAAGCATCTATCTTAGTAAGATAATTAGCCATATGCAAGGTGGCACTGCTGTTAGTCAAACTTGCTAGATGAGATATTAATTAAGTGTTGTCATTTTTCATTATTGAAAGCATCTATCTTAGTAAGATAATTAGCCATATGCAAGGTGGCACTGCTGTTAGTCAAACTTGCTGGATGAGATATTAATTAAGTGTTGTCATTTTTGATTATTGAAAGCATCTATCTTAGTAAGATAATTAGCCATATGCAAGGTGGCACTGCTGTTATTCAAACTTGCTAGATGAGATATTAATTAAGTGTTGTCATTTTTCATTATTGAAAGCATCTATCTTAGTAAGTTAATTAGCCACATGCCAGTTGGCACTGCTGTTAGTCAAACTTGCTAGCTGAGATATTAATTAAGTGTTGTCATTTTTCATTATTGAAAGCATCTATCTTAGTAAGATATTTAGCCATATGCAAGGTGGCACTGCTGTTAGTCAAACTTGCTAGATGAGATATTAATTAAGTGTTGTAATTTTTCATTATTGAAAGAATCTATTTTAGCAAGATAATTAGCCATATGCAAGGTGGCACTGCTGTTAGTCAAACCTGCTGGATGAGATATTAATTAAGTGTTGTCATTTTTGATTATTGAAAGAATCTATTTTAGTAAGATAATTAGCCATATGCAAGGTGGCACTGCTGTTAGTCAAACCTGCTGGATAAGATATTAATTAAGTGTTGTCATTTTTGATTATTGAAAGCATCTATCTTAGTAAGATAATTAGCCATATGCAAGGTGGCACTGCTGTTAGTCAAACCTGGTGGATGAGATAATAATTAAGTGTTGTCATTTTTCATTATTGAAAGCATCTATCTTAGTAAGATAATTTGCCATATGCAAGGTGGCACTGCTGTTAGTCAAACTTGCTAGATGAGATATTAATTAAGTGTTGTCATTTTTCATTATTGAAAGCATCTATCTTAGTAAGATAATTAGCCATATGCAAGGTGGCACTGCTGTTAGTCAAACCTGCTGGATGAGATATTAATTAAGTGTTGTCATTTTTCATTATTGAAAACATCTATCTTAGTAAGATAATTAGCCATATGCAAGGTGGCACTGCTGTTAGTCAAACCTGCTGGATGAGATATTAATTAGGTGTTGTCATTTTTCATTATTGAAAGCATCTATCTTAGTAAGATAATTAGCCATATGCAAGGTGGCACTGCTGTTAGTCAAACCTGCTGGATGAGATATTAAGTGTTGTCATTTTTGATTATTGAAAGCATCTATCTTAGTAAGATAATTAGCCATATGCAAGGTGGCACTGCTGTTAGTCAAACCTGCTGGATGAGATATTAATTAATTGTAATTTTTGATTATTGAAAGCATCTATCTTAGTAAGATAATTAACCATATGTAAGATGGCACTGCTCTTAGTCAAACTTGCTAGATGAGATATTAAATAAGTGTTGTCATTTTTGATTATTGAAAGCATCTATCTTAGTAAGATAATTAGCCATATGCAAGGTGGCACTGCTGTTAGTCAAACCTGCTGGATGAGATATTAATTAAGTGTTGTCATTTTTTTTTATTGAAAGCATCTATCTTAGTAAGATAATTAGCCATATGCAAGGTGGCACTGCTGTTAGTCAAACTTGCTAGATGAGATATTAATTAAGTGTTGTCATTTTTCATCATTAAAAGCATCTATCTTAGTAAGATAATTACCCATATGCAAGGTGGCACCGCTGTTAGTCAAACTTGCTAGATGAGATATTAATTAAGTGTTGTAATTTTTGATTATTGAAAGCATCTATCTTAGTAAGATAATTAGCCATATGCAAGGTGGCACTGCTGTTATTCAAACTTGCTAGATGAGATATTAATTAGGTGTTGTCATTTTTCATTATTGAAAGCATCTATCTTAGTAAGATAATTAGCCATATGCAAGGTGGCACTGCTGTTAGTCAAACTTGCTGGATGAGATATTAATTAAGTGTTATAATTTTTGATTATTGAAAGCATCTATCTTAGTAAGATAATTAGCCATATGCAAGGTGGCACCGCTGTTAGTCAAACTTGCTAGATGAGATATTAATTAAGTGTTGTCATTTTTGATTATTGAAAGCATCTATCTTAGTAAGATAATTAGCCATATGCAAGGTGGCACTGCTGTTAGTCAAACCTGCTGGATGAGATAATAATTAAGTGTTGTCATTTTTGATTATTGAAAGCATCTATCTTAGTAAGATAATTAGCCATATGCAAGGTGGCACTGCTGTTAGTCAAACCTGCTGGATGAGATATTAATTAAGTGTTGTCATTTTTGATTATTGAAAGCATCTATCTTAGTAAGATAATTAGCCATATGCAAGGTGGCACTGCTGTTAGTCAAACCTGCTGGATGAGATAATAATTAAGTGTTGTCATTTTTCATTATTGAAAGCATCTATCTTAGTAAGATAATTAGCCATATGCGAGGTGGCACTGCTGTTAGTCAAACTTGCTAGATGAGATATTAATTAAGTGTTGTCATTTTTCATTATTGAAAGCATCTATCTTAGTAAGATAATTAGCCATATGCAAGGTGGCACTGCTGTTAGTCAAACTTGCTGGATGAGATATTAATTAAGTGTTGTCATTTTTGATTATTGAAAGCATCTATCTTAGTAAGATAATTAGCCATATGCAAGGTGGCACTGCTGTTATTCAAACTTGCTAGATGAAATATTAATTAGGTGTTGTCATTTTTCATTATTGAAAGCATCTATCTTAGTAAGATAATTAGCCACATGCCAGTTGGCACTGCTGTTAGTCAAACTTGCTAGCTGAGATATTAATTAAGTGTTGTCATTTTTCATTATTGAAAGCATCTATCTTAGTAAGATAATTAGCCATATGCAAGGTGGCACTGCTGTTAGTCAAACTTGCTAGATGAGATATTAATTAAGTGTTGTCATTTTTCATTATTGAAAGAATCTATTTTAGCAAGATAATTAGCGATATGCAAGGTGGCACTGCTGTTAGTCAAACCTGCTGGATGAGATATTAATTAAGTGTTGTCATTTTTGATTATTGAAAGAATCTATTTTAGTAAGATAATTAGCCATATGCAAGGTGGCACTGCTGTTAGTCAAACCTGCTGGATAAGATATTAATTAAGTGTTGTCATTTTTGATTTTTGAAAGCATCTATCTTAGTAAGATAATTAGCCATATGCAAGGTGGCACTGCTGTTAGTCAAACCTGGTGGATGAGATAATAATTAAGTGTTGTTATTTTTCATTATTGAAAGCATCTATCTTAGTAAGATAATTTGCCATATGCAAGGTGGCACTTCTGTTAGTCAAACTTGCTAGATGAGATATTAATTAAGTGTTGTCATTTTTCATTATTGAAAGCATCTATCTTAGTAAGATAATTAGCCATATGTAAGATGGCACTGCTGTTAGTCAAACTTGCTAGATGAGATATTAATTAAGTGTTGTCATTTTTCATCATTAAAAGCATCTATCTTAGTAAGATAATTAGCCATATGCAAGGTGTGCACTGCTGTTAGTCAAACCTGCTGGATGAGATATTAATTAAGTGTTGTCATTTTTGATTATTGAAAGCATCTATCTTAGTAAGATAATTAGCCATATGCAAGGTGGCACTGCTGTTAGTCAAACTTGCTAGATGAGATATTAATTAAGTGTTGTCATTTTTCATTATTGAAAGCATCTATCTTAGTAAGATAATTAGCCATATGTAAGATGGCACTGCTGTTAGTCAAACTTGCTAGATGAGATATTAATTAAGTGTTGTCATTTTTCATTATTGAAAGCATCTATCTTAGTAAGATAATTAGCCACATGCAAGGTGGCACTGCTGTTAGTCAAACCTGTTAGATGAGATACTAATTAAGTGTTGTCATTTTTCATTATTGAAAGCATCTATCTTAGTAAGATAATTAGCCATATGCAAGGTGGCACTGCTGTTAGTCAAACCTGCTGGATGAGATATTAAGTGTTGTCATTTTTGATTATTGAAAGCATCTATCTTAGTAAGATAATTAGCCATATGCAAGGTGGCACTGCTGTTAGTCAAACCTGCTGGATGAGATATTAATTAATTGTAATTTTTGATTATTGAAAGCATCTATCTTAGTAAGATAATTAACCATATGTAAGATGGCACTCCTCTTAGTCAAACTTGCTAGATGAGATATTAAATAAGTGTTGTCATTTTTGATTATTGAAAGCATCTATCTTAGTAAGATAATTAGCCATATGCAAGGTGGCACTGCTGTTAGTCAAACCTGCTGGATGAGATAATAATTAAGTGTTGTCATTTTTGATTATTGAAAGCATCTATCTTAGTAAGATAATTAGCCATATGCAAGGTGGCACTGCTGTTAGTCAAACCTGCTGGATGAGATATTAATTAAGTGTTGTCATTTTTTTATTATTGAAAGCATCTATCTTAGTAAGATAATTAGCCATATGCAAGGTGGCACTGCTGTTAGTCAAACTTGCTAGATGAGATATTAATTAAGTGTTGTCATTTTTCATCATTAAAAGCATCTATCTTAGTAAGATAATTAGCCATATGCAAGGTGGCACTGCTGTTAGTCAAACCTGCTGGATGAGATATTAATTAAGTGTTGTCATTTTTCATTATTGAAAGCATCTATGTTAGTAAGATAATTAGCCATATGCAAGGTGGCACTGCTGTTAGTCAAACCTGTTAGATGAGATACTAATTAAGTGTTGTCATTTTTCATTATTGAAAGCATCTATCTTAGTAAGATAATTAGCCATATGCAAGGTGGCACTGCTGTTAGTCAAACCTGCTGGATGAGATATTAAGTGTTGTCATTTTTGATTATTGAAAGCATCTATCTTAGTAAGATAATTAGCCATATGCAAGGTGGCACTGCTGTTAGTCAAACCTGCTGGATGAGTTATTAATTAATTGTAATTTTTTATTATTGAAAGCATCTATTTTAGTAAGATAATTAACCATATGTAAGATGGCACTGCTCTTAGTCAACCTTGCTAGATGAGATAATAATTAAGTGTTGTCATTTTTGATTATTGAAAGCATCTATCTTAGTAAGATAATTAGCCATATGCAAGGTGGCACTGCTGTCAGTCAAACCTGCTGGATGAGATATTAATTAAGTGTTGTCATTTTTTTATTATTGAAAGCATCTATCTTAGTAAGATAATTAGCCATATGCAAGGTGGCGCTGCTGTTAGTCAAACCTGCTGGATGAGATATTAAGTGTTGTCATTTTTTATTATTGAAAGCATCTATCTTAGTAAGATAATTAGCCATATGCAAGGTGGCACTGCTGTTAGTCAAACCTGCTGGATGAGATATTAATTAATTGTAATTTTTGATTATTGAAAGCATCTATCTTAGTAAGATAATTAACCATATGTAAGATGGCACTGCTCTTAGTCAAACTTGCTAGATGAGATATTAAATAAGTGTTGTCATTTTTGATTATTGAAAGCATCTATTTTAGTAAGATAATTAGCCACATGCAAGGTGGCACTGCTGTTAGTCAAACCTGCTGGATGAGATAATAATTAAGTGTTGTCATTTTTGATTATTGAAAGCATCTATCTTAGTAAGATAATTAGCCATATGCAAGGTGGCACTGCTGTTAGTCAAACCTGCTGGATGAGATATTAAGTGTTGTCATTTTTTATTATTGAAAGCATCTATCTTAGTAAGATAATTAGCCATATGCAAGGTGGCACTGCTGTTAGTCAAACCTGCTGGATGAGATATTAATTAATTGTAATTTTTGATTATTGAAAGCATCTATCTTAGTAAGATAATTAACCATATGTAAGATGGCACTGCTCTTAGTCAAACTTGCTAGATGAGATATTAAATAAGTGTTGTCATTTTTGATTATTGAAAGCATCTATCTTAGTAAGATAATTAGCCATATGCAAGGTGGCACTGCTGTTAGTCAAACCTGCTGGATGAGATAATAATTAAGTGTTGTCATTTTTGATTATTGAAAGCATCTATCTTAGTAAGATAATTAGCCATATGCAAGGTGGCACTGCTGTTAGTCAAACTTGCTAGATGAGATATTAATTAAGTGTTGTCATTTTTGATTATTGAAAGCATCTATCTTAGTAAGATAATTAGCCATATGCAAGGTGGCACTGCTGTTAGTCAAACTTGCTGGATGAGATATTAATTAAGTGTTGTCATTTTTGATTATTGAAAGCATCTATCTTAGTAAGATAATTAGCCATATGCAAGGTGGCACTGCTGTTAGTCAAACCTGCTGGATGAGATAATAATTAAGTGTTGTCATTTTTGATTATTGAAAGCATCTATCTTAGTAAGATAATTAGCCATATGCAAGGTGGCACTGCTGTTAGTCAAACTTGCTAGATGAGATATTAATTAAGTGTTGTCATTTTTGATTATTGAAAGCATCTATCTTAGTAAGATAATTAGCCATATGCAAGGTGGCACTGCTGTTAGTCAAACTTGCTAGATGAGATATTAATTAAGTGTTGTCATTTTTGATTATTGAAAGCATCTATCTTAGTAAGATAATTAGCCATATGCAAGGTGGCACTGCTGTTAGTCAAACTTGCTGGATGAGATATTAATTAAGTGTTGTCATTTTTGATTATTGAAAGCATCTATCTTAGTAAGATAATTAGCCATATGCAAGGTGGCACTGCTGTTAGTCAAACCTGCTGGATGAGATAATAATTAAGTGTTGTCATTTTTCATTATTGAAAGCATCTATATTAGTAAGATAATTAGCCATATGCAAGGTGGCACTGCTGTTAGTCAAACCTGCTGGATGAGATATTAAGTGTTGTCATTTTTGATTATTGAAAGCATCCATCTTAGTAAGATAATTAGCCATATGCAAGGTGGCACTGCTGTTAGTCAAACCTGCTGGATGAGATATTAATTAAGTGTTGTCATTTTTGATTATTGAAAGCATCTATCTTAGTAAGATAATTAGCCATATGCAAGGTGGCACTGCTGTTAGTCAAACCTGCTGGATGAGATATTAATTAAGTGTTGTCATTTTTGATTATTGAAAGCATCTATCTTAGTAAGATAATTAGCCATATGCAAGGTGGCACTGCCCTTAGTCAAACCTGCTGGATGAGATATTAATCAAGTGTTGTGAATTTTGTTTTCAATTGATTCATAACAACGGTGGTAAAAAGTTACTTTTATCTTTCAAAACTGAATGCACTGAACTTACAAAGAAAATGTCACTGCATTTCATTATTTATATTTACAATTTATTCTTTTTTGTATTAATGATTTTGGTAAATAAATCTGCAGCCATTGGATAAGGGTTTCATTTTTTACTGATGCATGTTTCCAATATATGGATGATGATGCACTTTTTCATTGCTGCATTATGCTGTTCTGTCTTCTGCACACTTGTCTTGAGAGGCATCATGGGTAATCCGTCAGCTTCTAAAATTCAGGTTGGCAGTGACAAATATGCAGCATTGCCCCATATACACTGGGAGGATAATTTATTATGTATGCCCACCTAAGAAAGTGTTGGCCCACTATATATATCATCATGATCATCATTGTCAACCATTATCAATCCACTGCTGGACGAAGGCCTCCACAAGTTTTCTTCGCAACGGTCTGTCTTGTGCCAGTCTCCTCCATGTCACTCCCGCATACTTTCGAATTTTATCCACTCATCTCCCATGTGGACTTCTTCTGGGTCTTTTCCTGTCCCTTAGAATCCAATCTAAAATTTCGGCTGTCCATCAATGGTCTGTCCTTCTGGCAGTATGTGCAGCCCATTGCCATTTCAGGGATTTAACTCTGATCATGATGTCTTCCACTCTTGTCATTTTTCGGATCCACGAGTTCCTCTTCTTACCTCTCCTGGTTACACCAAGTATGCACCTCTCCATGCTGCTTTGAGTTGTCTGCAGCCTTTGTATGTCTCTTTTAGTTAAGGTCCACGTCTCTGCACCATACGTAAGCACTGGAAGGATGCATTGATCAAACACTTTTCTTTTAAGTCATAATGGCATATTGCTCTTGAAAATTATGCTGTTTTCCCCAAAAGCTCTCCAGGCAAGTTTTATACGCCGATTAATTTCTTCATCAATGTGACCCTCACTTGATATCTGCTGTCCAAGATAAACGTACGTGTCTGTTATCTCCAGCTTTTCTCCATCAATCGATAAATCTTCATTTCTTGTAAAGCATTGAACATCACTTTCGTCTTCTGAAAGTTCATTTTTAATCCCACTTCTTTACTCTTGTCAGCAAGTTCCTGGATCATACTCTGCAGCTCTGATGGGGTGGTTGCAAAAATGACTACGTCATTAGCAAAACGAAAGTGGGTTAGATAATCTCCATTAATCTTTATCCCTTTGTTTTCCCAGTTCAGTGATTGAAAGACATTTTCCAATGTGGCATTAAAGAGCTTCAGAGATATGGTGTCACCTTGTCTCACTCCCTTTCCAATTTTTAGGTGTGTTGTATTTTCAAACAGCTGAATCTTTGCACTTGTTATATTTGCACTTTTAAGGTATTAACCTCTTGCAAAGTGCGCATAGTTTACGTGCAATTCATAAATGAAAAAAACATTAGGAAGAACCATTCACTCACCATAAAGATCATGGTAACCTCCAATGACCACACACTTCCAACACGTCATTCATCGTGATGTAACTGGGCTTCCACAGGTTTACAGACTTCTTGCTTACGTTTCTTATTTTCGGGTGTGAAACATCGTTTTTTTTTTTTTTTTTTTTCTCTTTTGCCTTATAAGATGTTACTATAATGCTTGTCAATTCGTAGTTTTTACTTGGTATGAATGAGTTGTATGTGTGATTTTTATCGAATTGACAAGCATTATAGTAACATCTTATAAGGCAAAAGAGAAAAAAAAAAAAAAAAAAACGATGTTTCACACCCGAAAATAAGAAACGTAAGCAAGAAGTCTGTAAACCTGTGGAAGCCCAGTTACATCACGATGAATGACATGTTGGAAGTGTGTGGTCATTGGAGGTTACCATGATCTTTATGGTGAGTGAATGGTTCTTCCTAATGGTTTTTTCACTTTGCACTTGTATTTTCATAAATGTTATTAATAATATCAATGTAGGCATCTTCGATATACCGCAGGATTTCAGAGCCATTGTAACTGCTGATGGTTTCACTGAATCATGGCTTTTATCGATTTTTCATAATCGATAAAAGCCATGCACAATGGAAGTTCATATTCCTCGCTCTTTCAATTAGTTCACTCAGTACGTGGATATGATCTATTGTGCTGTATTCACTCCTGAATCCAGCTTGTTCTCTCGGTTGAGCCATGTCCAGTGTGACCTTCAAACGGTGAGAAAGAACTTTAGTGAAGATTTTATAAACCACTGATAGGAGGCTGATAGGTCTGTAGTTCCTGAGATCCTCAATGCCACCTTTTTTATGTAGCAGGATCATTGTAGCGTTGTTCCAATGCTCAGGAATCTTCTCTTTATTAAGGCATCGAGTGAAAATTTGGGCGAGTACTGTTTCGATTTGTCCACTTGCTTCTTTTATGATGTCTACAGTAATTCCATCTTCTCCTGGAGCTTTTCCCCGCTTCATGTTCTTGATTGCATGTGCAACTTCTGCTGGGAGGACTGGAAGAACTCTGGTACTGGTACCTTTCATAATGTCTGGAGTACATGTATCATCCCTTTCATTTAATTTGGAGTAGAAATCTGTCACTCTTGTCAAAATTTAGCCTCTTTTTCTTGTTACAGAACGATCTTCTTTTCTCAGTGCCATAATCTGTTTTCTTCTCTTACTGAGATGTCCCTTTGCTATCTTTAGGCTTTGGTTGTTTTCAATTGCTTTCCTCACTAGTTCACAGTTGAATTTCCTTACGTCTTCAGTGATACCTTTTCGTACTGTCTTGCATAGCTCTATATATTCCACTTTATAAGTAGCATCTTCTTTAGTTGTCCTCATCTCTCTTCGTTTTTGCATCAGCATTTTTGTTTTTCCTGATAATTTGTTCACATGCAACTTGTTCTTAGACCCAGCTAATTTTGTTGCTGTTTCCATAAGAGCTTTGGTTACTTTTCTGTTAACTTCAGAAATATCCACTTCTTCCGACGTTAGGCCTTCTAAAGCAGAGAATCTATTCTTCAGTTCCAACTTGAAGGTATTATGGTGTTTTTTAAGGTTGGTTATGTCATTACATTTTGTTTGTCTTATGAGCTTGCCACATTCAAGTTTAGTGTTAAGGTGCATCTAACATCTCATCAATCTATGGTCACTACCTGTGTTGAACTTGTTTAGCACACTGCAGTCTTCTATGACGAATTTTTTGTTACACATAATAAAATCAATTTCACTTGTCGTCCCATTTGGATGTCTCCATGTCCATTTCCTGTGTGGCATTTTCTTGAAAAAGGAGTTCAAGATGAAAAACCCTTCTGTCTCTGCAAACTCAACGAGAGTATTTCCACGCTGGTTTCTGTTGCCATGACCGAATTTACCTACTGAAGTTTCATTCTGTTGCCGTTGCCCTATTTTTGCATTGAAATCTCCCATAATTATCTTCAAGTGCTGCTTGCCTTTATTATTTAGATGACGAATTTCCTCATTAAATTCTTCAATTTCTTCTTCAGGATGACTTATGGTGGGTGCATAAGTTTGAATAATCTGAGCCTGGTATCTTCTCGAGAGTTGGATAACAAGTCGTGCAGCTCTGTCAGAGGAACTTTCAACTTCTACAACTTTAACCTTCAGTTTCTTGTTTATTATAAATCTAACACCACTAGTTCTGCCAGTATCTGTCCCACGATAGTAGAAGAGATGTCCACTTTTCAGTTCAATGAGATCTTCTCCTTTTCTCCTTACCTCACTTAGCCCGACGATGTCCCACTTGATCCTTTGTAGTTCCTCTTTCCATTCAAGAAGCCTTGAATCAGAAGATAGGGAGCGTCCATTATACGTAGCCAAGGTCAGCATCGGATGGCAGTTTAGTCTGGTCCTCTGGAGATTCTTAGCACCCGCTGCCTTATCCAGGTACATTCCAGCTGCAGGAGACTGAGGGCCAAGATTTAAGTTGTGGAGTCATTTTGGAGGTGTTTGGCCACAACTCACCATGCTGGCCAAGCGGGTTGGTGAGTGTGGGATAGCATTTCCTCTAATCCCGATGGTATAGTTATACCGCTATTGGTGGTCGTCAGAGCCCCTTTAGTGGGAACAGGATGCTCCACGAGAAGGCGGGTTTGACATTTGTCAAGGAGAGGCTGTGATGTTACGCATCACCTGACCTTACATCCCGCATCAGTAAAAAATGATATATATATATATATATATATATACAAAGGACCAAATGGGACATCGTCGGGCAAAGTGAGGTGAGGAGAAGATCTCATTGAACTGAAAAGTGGACATCTCTTCTACTATCGTGGGACAGATACTGGCAGAACTAGTGGTGTTAGATTTATAATAAACAAGAAACTGAAGGTTAAAGTTGTAGAAGTTGAAAGTTCCTCTGACAGAGCTGCACGACTTGTTATCCAACTCTCGAGAAGATACCAGGCTCAGATTATTCAAACTTATGCACCCACCATAAGTCATCCTGAAGAAGAAATTGAAGAATTTAATGAGGAAATTCGTCATCTAAATAATAAAGGCAAGCAGCACTTGAAGATAATTATGGGAGATTTCAATGCAAAAATAGGGCAACGGCAACAGAATGAAACTTCAGTAGGTAAATTCGGTCATGGCAACAGAAACCAGAGTGGAAATACTCTCGTTGAGTTTGCAGAGACAGAAGGGTTTTTCATCTTGAACTCCTTTTTCAAGAAAATGCCACACAGGAAATGGACATGGAGACATCCAAATGGGATGACAAGTGAAATTGATTTTATTATGTGTAACAAAAAATTCGTCATAGAAGACTGCAGTGTGCTAAACAAGTTCAACACAGGTAGTGACCATAGATTGATGAGATGTTAGATGCACCTTAACACTAAACTTGAATGTGGCAAGCTCATAAGACAAACAAAATGTAATGACATAACCAACCTTAAAAAACACCTTACCTTTAAGTTGGAACTGAAGAATAGATTCTCTGCTTTAGGCCTAACATCGGAAGAAGTGGATATTTCTGAAGTTAACAGAAAAGTAACCAAAGCTCTTATGGAAACAGCAACAAAATTAGCTGGGTCTAAGAACAAGTTGCATGTGAACAAATTATCAGGAAAAACCAAAATGTTGATGCAAAAAAGAAGAGAGATGAGGACAACTAAAGAAGATGTGACTTCCAAAGTGGAATATATAGAGCTATGCAAGACAGTACGAAAAAGTATCACTGCAGACGTAAGATAATTCAACTGTGAACTAGTGAGCAAAGCAATTGAAAACAATCACAGCCTAAAGATAGCAAAGGGACATCTCAGTAAGGGAAGAAAACAGATTATGACACTGAGAAAAGAAGATGGTTCTGTAACAAGGAATAGAGGCGAAATTTTGACAAGAGTGAAAGATTTCTACTCCAGATTATATGAAAGGGATGATACATGTACTCCAGACATCATGAAAGGTACCAGAGTTCTTTCAGTCCTCCCAGCAGAAGTTGCACATGCAATAAAGAACATGAAGCAGGGAAAAGCTCCAGGAGAAGATGGAATTACTGTAGACATCATACAAGAAGGAAGTGGAGAAATTGAAACAGTACTCGCCCAAATTTTCACTCGATGCCTTAATGAAGGGAAAATTCCTCAGGACTGGAACAACGCTACAATGATCCTGCTACATAAAAGGTGACATTGAGGATATCAGGAAATACAGACCTATCAGCCTCCTATCAGTGGTTTATAAAATCTTCACTAAAGTTCTTTCACACTGCTTGAAGGTAACACTGGACATGGCTCAACCGAGAGAACAAGCTGGATTCAGGAGTGGCTACAGCACAATAGATGATATCCACATACTGAGAGAACTAATTGAAAAAGCGAGGGAGTATGAACTTCCATTGTACATGGCTTTTATCGTTATGAAAAGGCCTTTGATTCGGTGAAACCAGCAGCAGTTACAATGGGGTTGAAATCCTGTGGTATTGAAGATGCATACATTAATATTATTAATAACGTCTATGAAAATGCAAGTGCAAAGATTCAGCTGTTTGAAAATACAACACACATAAAAATTGGAAAGGGAGTGAGACAAGGTGACACCATATCTCCGAAGCTCTTTAATGCCACATTAAAGAGCTTCGGAGATATTGGAAAATGTCTTTCAATCACTGAACTGGGAAAACAAAGGGATAAAGATTAATGGAGATTATCTAACTCACCTTGATTTTGCTGATGATGTAGTCATTTTTTTAACTACCCCATCAGAGCTGCAGAGTATGATCCAGGAACTTGCTGACAAGGGTAAAGAAGTGGGATTAAAAATCAACTTTCAGAAGACTAAAGTGATGTTCAATGCTTTTACAAGAAATGAAGATTTATCGATTGATGGAGAAAAGTTGGAGATAACAGACACGTACCTTTATCTTGGACAGCAGATATCAAGTGAGGGTCACATTGATGAAGAAATTAATCGGTGTATAAAACTTGCCTGGAGAGCTTTTGGGGAAAACAGCATAATTTTCATGAGCAATATGCCATTATGACTTAAAAGAAAAGTGTTTGATCAATGCATCCTTCCAGTGCTTACGTATGGTTCAGAGACTTGGACCTTAACTAAAAGAGACATACAAAGGCTGCAGACAACTCAAAGCAGCATGGAGAGGTGCATGCTTGGTGTAACCAGGAGAGATAAGAAGAGGAACTCGTGGATCCGAAAAAGGACAAGAGTGGAAGACATCATGATCAGAGTTAAATCCCTGAAATGGCAATGGGCTGCACATACTGCCAGAAGGACAGACCATCGATGGACAGCCAAAATTTTAGATTGGATTCCAAGGGACAGGAAAAGACCCAGAAAAAGACCACATGAAAGATGGGTGGATAAAATTTGAAAGTATGTTGGAGTAACATGGAGGAGACTGGCACAAAATAGATCATTGTGGAAGAAACTTGGGGCGACCCTCGTCCAGCAGTGGATTGATAACGGTTGACAGTGATGATGATGATAGGTATATATAATATAAATTCGCCCTAACAACAGCAGCAACACATTTGCATCGACTGCACCAGGTGTCTGAAAGGTTCAGATGCTGCTGTGGCCTATATTTTAGTGACAGCCATCCTCCATAATACACAGAAAATTGCTGATGATAGGTTTTCTGTGTGAATGGAGACCACTTCACTTGATCCCACAGATAATGAATTGCATTCAAATCTGGTGAGTGAGAGGGCATTTCTAGCTGAAGAGAAGGAATAAGATGAGGGAATAGAAATCTTAAAGGGAAGAACATTGAAAAATATATATTGACTGTTTTATGGCAAAAACACATTAATACACACAAGGTATTTAGAATTAGGTGATAATTTATTTGCTATACCAAATGTTCACCCTCCTTGACTCTAGTTTCTGAAGAGCTGCTTCGTACAAAATCAATTTTTATAAGAACCTTGTGGTGAGCTGCCATTGAGCTTTACTTTGATGATGGTGATCTTGGAAGAGTTCTACCCTCACTTTAAAGGAACTTCATTTAAAAATCATTATAAATACTCCATTACAGAATTCTCTCCAAGTATACTAGAAATTGTAGAATTCCTTATTTCTGTTCCACTTTGTGTTCAGAAAAGTACAGATACAACTGTGTATGCACAAATCCTGTAAAATGTGAGTTATCTTTGATTTTCAGTACTGCAAATGTATGTGGGGTTTAAAGGCGCCATTTAATAGGATAAATAATTATCATAGTTTCCTGCATTTACAACAGCAACAATAAAAAGTTGTTTTCATCTTTTGTGTGATGGTGAGGGTAGCCTGTGGAAGACATCTTTCTCTCTTTCCCTTTTTTTTTGCATTGGTCAGTTTCTTATAACTAGGCAATGATATGACATATCATTAAAGAGCCAATCACTTACCCGAAAGTTCTTGGTCACTTTTTTTTATTTGCTTTACACTTCATGCACGTCGATTATAACATCATGTAATGTAGTTGGCCTTCATAGGTTGAAAGACTCCTTGCTTATAAGATCCGTTCTTCCAGCCATGAAACATCGAATTTTTTACATATTTTTTTTATTCACAGGACAAAAAACGCTGATTTCATTCTGCTATCTGAGATGTAACATAGCTTGTCATCTCCATAAAAACCACTCAAATGTACACAACATCCAACACATCCATACACTCAATTAAAACCACTATGTACATAATTACACTATTTACATTCCCTGGCAGTCAAACCCTTGTCAACTGTGACTAATGTAGTGGTCCATCTGCTTCAAACATGGTACGAACCCAACCGCAAACGCCAACCTCATTCAGCCCGTCATACACAATTGTAGGCAATGATATCTGGTAGCATGTTTCCAAAATGCATTTGACATTGAATCTGTCATTTTAGGCAGGGGCGGATTTGTAGGATATCCCACAAAACCCAGCGCCACGCGATGCCGGAGAGCCCCAAAACAATGATTTCTAACTAATTAACTTGTTTTATGGAATTTATCTAGGTAAAATCTCAAATTTCTGCAAATTTTCAGAGAGAACTCTCCTTCGTCAGGTAGTCATTCGTTCAATCTTCGTCACTGTCTTTGGTTATGGTTAACCTTGACGATTACGGGCATTCTGCATGATACCTTGCCAGATGTTAGGCAGCGAAAAATCCATACAGTAATCAGACCTGTTTGTAATCCGGGTGTAGCCCAGAATTCCGGGTTTTTAAGTTTTAGAAGAATTTGAGATGCTTCGGACATTTCATTTCTAAAAATGCTACAAAATGGTAACTAAACTTCAGGTTCCATTTTCTTTGGGAATTACAGTGTTTGATTAAAAACACTGCATGTCCGTGCGAATGGTGAATGTAGACAATTTGTGACACCTTGTGCGTTTCTTTTGTTATTAAACAAGCTCTCAAGATGAAAGGAAGGCTTCTTTTCATTATTTTGAAAGTTCAAATAATTTGATTATTTTTTCTAACTACTTTTAGAAACTGAATGGAATCCACTGTAGGCTTCAAGTTCAAGTAAAGCTGGTCTACATAGACTGCTCAATTAACATATAATATGAAGTGCAAAATTTGATTTTAAAGATGCAATTCCTGAAGGATTTTGCACAGTGAAAGAAAATTGGGTACAAGAAAAGATGTGAAGTTTAACTGCACAAACACTAAGGCCTATTTATTGTGTAGCTAGTTTATATGTGCGTATTATACATTATATATATATTGGCACTGAGCTGAGAGTTTCAGGGTTTCTTGTGTCACCTCACAATCACCCCCGAGTCATTAATGATGAAGTTCTGGCATTTTCCAATATCAAGTCCCTCTTTCAATTTACATTTCAGGAAGTTGGATTCATGTCCAATGACAGATAAAGAGTCCATGCGGTGTCCTGTTTCTCTAACATGCCTCTCTAATCCTGTCTTGTTTGAACAACCAATCAAGAATAAAGATATCACATACCTATTATTGAAATATGTGCAGCACGTTACAATCTCGGTGAAGCACCTGCTCCCACCCCGAGAGAAGTCTAACATATGTAACTATCCTTTGTTCATTAAAATATTTACAAACTAAAACTTTTGGTTAAAATTAATTTATAACTCTCAATTACATACATACCCCCACAAACATTCATACATCTAAAAATATCCAACATTTAAAGATTAACACTTTAGAACAAAGAAAACTCGTCGGGTTGGGAGACACCGTTCATGCAAAAACACTCCATCAATGTTTGTACCAGCAAGCGTTTTCGTGGCCCCGCAGTTCACATCCTCAGGCCATCAAACCGCAAAAGGACTCCGCATGTTTTTAGCTTATGAAGTTGCACGTTTAAAAAATTGTTGTGTTTGAAGAATTTTTCATTGCTGCCTTGTGCTCTGCGATCTGAGTTTCTTGCCTATGACCTGTTTGACCTAAATAGTATTTCCCACAGCTGCAAGTTACTTTATAAATTACTTCTTGTAATTTTAGGCAGCAACAAAAAATTGTTGAAACAAGACAGGATTAGACAGGCACGTTAGAGAAACGGGACACCGTATGGACTGGGACTCTTTGAATGTCATTGGACATCAATCCAACTTCCTGAAGCATAAATTGAAACAGGGACTTGAAGTTGAAAAATACCAGAACTTCATAATTAATTAATGTAAGGGATTTTAGCTGCCTAACATCTGGCAAGATGTCTTGCAGAATCACTGTAACCATTAAGGTTAACTGTAACCGAAGACAGTGACGGAGATTGAACGAATGACTGCCTGATGAAGGAGAGGAGTTCTCTCCGAAAATGCAGAAATTTGAGACTTTACCCAGATAAATCCAATAAAAAAAGTTAACTAGTTTGAATGTAGTAATCTAGGAAGCCACATGACAAAGATGAGTTTGATTTACAATTATTTCTGTTTCCTCTTGCTTCTCAAAAAAAAAAAAAAAAAAAAAAAAAAAACAGTGGGCAAGGCTGTTTGTTTTTTTTTTTAAGCATTCATAGCTCTGAGTTTTGTGAGCATCTTTCCAACCAAACTCAAAGTATATCATCTTCTTCCAACCCTTTTTATAGCCAATTGAGGCTATAGGCATACCTCATCTCTTTCCAAATGTTTCTGTCTTCGACTTGTCTATTCCACACCTTTCCTACAGTTTTGTTTATATCATCCATCCATCTTCTCTCTGGTCTTCCTACTCCTCTCTTTCCTTTATAAGGTCCCCATTCTGTTATTATTTTAGTCCATCTATTATTTCCCATTCTTGCTATATGGCCAGCTCATTTCAAATCGAATATATATCTTTTCATCTATGGCTAAAAATTTTGTTCTGGATCTTATATCTGTATTCTTTACTTTATCTTGAAGTCTTCTATTTAGTAGGGATCTTTCCATCATACGTTGTGTATTTTTGCAATTTGTCCAAGACATTTTTTTGATAGGCCTGGTTTTGGCGCTATATGTCATAATGGGTGCATAGTATACATTGATTGAAAAGTTTTGCTCTGTTTTCTGGCTTTATTTTACTACATAGAATCTTCTTTAACTTCCCAGAAGCTGTCCACCCCATTTTCATTCTTCTGTCAATTTCTTCCATAATTCCCTGTTTCTTTATGGTAATTAGTTTTCTTAGGTATATGTATTCTTCCACATATTCTATTTCTTTATCATTTATTCTAATGTTTTCTTGTGCTTCACTATTATTAAGTTACTTTGACCTTTTTTTTTTTGTTTTATTAATATTGATTTCTAATCCAATTTCTTTTGATAAATCTGTTAGTTCTATCATTTATTTTCATTCTTTTTTATTTTCTGAAATGAGGACTCTGTCATCTGCAAATCTTAAATTGTTCAACCTTGTTCTATTTACATTGATCCCCTTTCCTAACCAATTTAATTTGCTCATTATGTGTTCCAGCATTTATGTAAATAGCTTTGGTGAGATAGTATCTCCTTGTCTTATTCCTCTATTTATTTTAAACTTTTCACTTTCTTTATTTATGATAATATCAGATGTTGCATTCTGGTAGATATACTTGATTAGATTTACAGGGTTCCTCTCACGGGTCAGGGAAAACCTGGAAAACATGGAATTGTCAGGGAATTTGATTTTGTCCAAAAAAAGTAAGGGCAAATTGCTATTTTTCACTGATACCTGGAAAATGAGTGATCCCTTGTCAGACTTGCCAAGTGTTAAGATTTGTCATCGCTTAGATCCTCATCTACTATGTTCTAACGCTGTACTATGTGAAAAACGAATTGATAACTTGCAGCAACTTCTGCATGTTAGTAACATTTTACCAACATTATCAGCAGATCGTGCCAAGCAGCAATTTTCAACATTTACAAAGTGGAAAAGATTTCTCTTTATTTTGTACGAAAAATACACAATTAGATGTGTGTTTTATTTTCAAAATACCTGAATAACAAAGAATTTAAAGAGCTGTGGCAAGTAGTGAGAATCGTTATGATTTTATCCCATGGCAATGCCTCATCAGAGTCAGGTTTTTTAATAAACAGACATTCTTGTTGAAAATCTACGGGAAAAATCTTTAATTGCTCTACATAGCACATATGATGCAGTGAAATAATATGGTGGTCTGCTATCCGTGCCAATAACCCTTGAGATGTTATAGAGTATGAAGATGTCACAGACTCAATATCATCCTGCACTACAGGAGAAGAAAGAACATGGAGAAGAATAAAAAAAAAGGGCTGAAAATGCAAAGAAAAGAACTTGGGACCAAATTAAAGTGCTTCAGCAAAAAAGAGCAATGCATCAACCTCCTCATCACAGCACTGTACCAGTTCATTGCAAATGTCTAGCCTTAATGTTTAAAAAAAATAAAAAAAAAATAAAATCATTCAAAGCAAAAAAAAATCGAAGAAGAAATTACCGAACTAAAGAAAAAGATTGTGTACATGTAGGAGTGATTTATTTTTCCAAGCAATGTAAGTTAATACAGCCAATTCCTTAAGGTTACAATTTTGCTAAAGTTCCCCAGTTTAATGATACCCCAATTTAGCAATTACTTTTGCTAGTTCACTGAATCATAAAACTGAGCTTTAATTGTATTTTGAAGTACTGTATTTTGATTGCTAATTACTAGTAAGGTATATGGTTTTATTATTAATCTTATTATGCTAATACACTTAAGATAATCTTTGCTTAGGTCGATTTTATTACATATTGAGTAGAAATCTTAGTTTTTGTACTGTAAAAGTGCCATGAATTGTAAAAGTGTGGTCTGAAATTTTGTTGAAATTTTCCTGGAAAAGTCGGAGAATTTCATTTCTGAAATTGAGTGGGAACCCTGGATTTATATGAGGTTGTTCAATGATGTAATTTTTCAGGGCATCTATTATTGATGCTGTTTTTATGCTATCAAAAGCTTTTTATGGAGTCTATAAATGCCAAATGTAAAAGAAACAGTATTTGTTGCATTTTTCAGTAAGAACACTTATTTGTTTGTATATGATGTTGTACTAACATTTTTTTCTAAAGCCAGCTTGTTCAGAGGATAATGGGTACCTCTCATATCTTTTCATATCATCTGCAAGTACTAATTTACTACTTAAATGTGGTGAGTAAAAATGGTACATTATTTTGAAAGTAATGTTACTTAATATTACTATCAAAATCTGCCATTTTCAGTCATATGATCAGGGATTGGGGTGTTTTTTGAAACAAGATTTTCTTACAATTAATAAAAATTTTGCACTTCAATTCGTTATTTGATACTATCATCCAGTTCTCCCATAAAATTTCTTTTTTCCTCATTCAGTCCAATTGAAGAAGCAATCATAAGGCATACGAGTAAAATGGCATTGGAAAAGTTTGTTTCAAGAGACACGCTAATTGGTTTCTTAAACGTTTGGGCTCTTTAGGGAAACTGTCAGTGAGGTAGAGGAATCTGACGGTGTGCAGCAGCAAGTCCCACACTGCATGCAACATAAATTCAATTCAATTCATTTATTTTGCTGAACAAAAAAAAAAAAAAAAAAAAAAAAAAAAACAGTGTTACAGAGATAGTTGAAACAATGCACAACAAGGAAGCAGGAGGAAAAGGCCTGACAGGGTCCCATGCTCCCAAGGTTAGTTTTACACTGAGGTCAGTAGTTGTAATTACAAACAAGAGTATCATAGTAACAAAACAAAACAAACAAACAAACAAAAAAAGGTAATGATATATGAGCAGATAATAAACATTACAGATAATACCATTGAAAAAGCAATTTACATCACGATATACAAGTCATAGTTCCCATGCACTGTAATAATTAATTTGAGGAGCTGCAATTCATCATAAAGTTTTTTAGTTTTTTTTTAAAAAGGTTAAAATTATTTAAAGAAGTTAATTCCGTAGGTAATGAGTTCCAGCAGTGTGGGCCAATGTAATTTAAACTTTAATGCTGTGCCATAAACTAACTGTATGTTGCATGGTAAATTAAACTGTATGTAACATGTTAATACTGTGCTTCAGTGACCGTACTTATAAAACTTCTGACTTTTCCTCCTTGACAATGGCTTCCCCACTTGTAACTTCGGTAAATTTGTAGCTTAGCATCCTAAATTATTTGGCTACATGTTTAAAAAAAAAATCAGATATACATATGTTAAAGTATTTAATTTGATAGCAAATGGTGAAAAAATTTCATCTTTAAAATGTATTTTAAAGATTTCTACCATAGAACTTACCTCCAAGTACAACGACATGAACACCAACTACAGCAAGCCTAACACAACACCTTCGCGGCCACAGCAAGCTTGGCTCCACTGAAATAATGGTCTCGTTCTGGTGGCTATTTTGCTGGTGGAAGAGTACAAGAAAAGGGGAAACATTCTTGCCAGGAAAGCATTCCATCTTGTAGTGCTACGCTACAAAAAATAGCTCATCATTTCTTTCAGTACCATAAATACTTAATGGGAATTATAGAGGATAAATTTATTAAGGTACATTACCTCTCAAATTTTTGATCTACCTATACATTAGATCTTTGTCAGGAGACTTTGCATCATACTACTTCCACAGGTCTGGCAACAATGACCTAGTTTGCATATAAAAAATTTGAGAAGTAATGTACCTTAATAAATTTATCCTCTATAATTCCCGTTAAGTATTTATTGTACTGAAAATAATTAGAGGAAGCCATGAAGTCATTAATTATCATTTCAGCCTCAGTTTTTCACATCACAATCTGATAATTTCATGTTTTTTGGCGTATGATTTTTTGATGCGCAATGCATGAACTGACTTCTCCTTCGAGTTTTTTTTTGTAAGTTTTTTTTGTAATCCAATTTCAATAAACTGCAAATCACACCATCAATAGCAGAAGCAAAACTTTCACTTTCCGATGCCATGCAACTTCCGTCAGAGAGAATGTGACATTTACTTTAACTCTTTTCTAGAAGAAAGAAAGACATCTGCATACTTTCTATTTTGTATCAGGGAATCATATGTGTAAGAATGAAGCAATTATCACCATGTATTTTAAAAAACTGACAGAAATGAAGAACTATTTTCTGTAGCGCAGGACTGCAAAATGGAACGCTTTTCTGGCGATAATGTACCGAGCTCCTCTTGTAATCTTCTGCCAGTTAATTGGTTGCCGGAACGAGACCTTCATTTCAGCAGAGCCAAGCTTGACGTGGTCACCGTGGTGTTGTGTTTGGCCCATCATGGTGGTGTTTACTTCGTCCTACTTGGAGGTAAGTTTTACGGTAAAAATCTTTAAAATGCATTTTAAAGATGAAATTATTTCACCATTTGCCATCAAATTACATACTTTAACATATGTATATCTCATTTTTTTTTAATATGTAGCCAAATAATTTAGGATGCTAAAGTACACATTTACCGTAACTTTCACTTAAGGTTAATAGACAGTAAGGTTTCCTTATTACGCCTTCCTTGCAGATGAATTATCAAGATGTCACTGAATGACATCACCATCCGAACATGTAAATTGTAGATCCAAACTGTAGCTA
This sequence comes from Macrothele yani, assembly GCA_039090855.1. Lineage (NCBI taxonomy): Eukaryota > Metazoa > Arthropoda > Arachnida > Araneae > Macrothelidae > Macrothele > Macrothele yani. Next base: position 178,047,961 of record CM077009.1, on the reverse strand, counting down.
TGGAGGAAGATGTCTTCTCAACAATTTTTATAACTCACACACAGAACAAAAGCTTATGCAAACGCACATTTGCATTAAATACAGAAGAAATTCACAGTCATGTGAATATTTTAGTAACACAGAACAACAGCACATTTACATTAAATACAGAAGAAATTCACAGTCATGTGAAAATTTTAGTAACACAGAACAACAGCACATTTACATTAAATAAAAAATCATAGTCGTGAATACTTTAGTAACACAAAACAAAAGCACAAACGAAAGCACATTTAATACAGAAGAAATTCTCAGTCCTGTGAATGTTTCAGCAACACAGAACAAAAGCACATTTACATTAAATACAGAAGAAATTCACAGTCGTGAATATTTTAGCAACACAAAACAACAGCACATTCACAATAAATACAGCAGAAATTCACAGTTGTGTGAATATTTTAGTAACAGAACAACAGCACATTTACATTAAAACACAGAAGAAATTCACAGTCGTGTGAATATTTTAGCAACACAGAACAACAGCACATTTACGTTAAATACAGAAAAAATTCAGTTCTGCAAATACACTGACGGAAAAAAAAAATCCCAACACCACGAAAAAATAGTTGTAGAGGAATGAAATGGCAGCAATACATTTGTGTAGGTAACATATTTAATCGATTAAGGTTTCAAGATCACAGCTTAATGTAAGCGCGAGAAGAGCCATTTTAAATGTGAAATGCTGGTACATTAATAACCGGTGTAACCGCCAGAATGTTGAATGCAAGCACGCAAACGTTCATGCATTGTGTCGTACAGGTGCTGGATGTCAGTTTGTGGGATGGAGTTCCATGCCTGTTGCACTTGGTCGGTCAATGCTGGTTGGGGGCGACGCTGGAGTTGTCGTCCAATGATGTCCCATACGTGCTCGATTGGTGAAAGATCTGGTGATCTAGCAGGCCACGGCAACATGTCGACACTCTGTAGAGCATGTTGGGTTACAACAGCGGTATGCGGGCGAGCGTTATCCTGTTAGAAAACACCCCCTGGAATGCTGTTCATGAATGGCAGCACAACAGGTTGAATCACCAGACCGACGTACAATTGTGCCATCAGGGTGCGTGGGATAACCACGAGAGTGCTCCTGCTGTCATAGGAAATTGCTCCCCAGACCATAACTCCAGGTGTATGTCCAGTGTGTCTCGGCCGCAGACAGGTTGGTTGCAGGCGCTCACCTGGCCTCCTTCTAACCAACACACGGCCATCACTGACACCCAGGCAGAACCGGCTTTCATCAGAAAACACAACAGATCTCCACTCCGTCCTCCAATGAGCTTTACCTTGACACCACTGACGTTGCAAACGGCAGTGGTTTGGAGTAAGTGGAATGCATGCTACAGGGCATCTGGCTCAGAGCTGTCCTTCAAGTAACCGATTTGTAACAGTTCCTTGGGTCACTGTGGTGGCAACTGCAGCTCGAATTGCTGCCGCAGACGCAGTACGATGCGCCACGGCGGTCTTCCCTCTCAGTAGTGCCACGTGGCCGGCCGGAACCCGGTCTTCTTGAGGCAGTACCTTCCCTTGACCACCGCTGCCAAGAATCATGCACAGTGGCTACATTCCTGCCAAGTCGTTCTGCAATATTGCGGAAAGAAAATCCACCTTCTCGTAGCCCTATTACACAACCTCGTTCAAACTCCGTGAGCTGTTGATAATGGCTTCTTCGTCTTCTTAAAGGCATTCTTGACTAACATCAACACACTACATCGAATCTCAACGATAACTAATGCTCACGAACGTTACAGTGCGTATTTACAGCAAACCTGCTTTGCGTGTTCCGAGGCGCTACGAGCGCCACACGTATGCGCCAAGCGCGAAATTTGCATAGACGTCATTTTACAGATGTACTCTCACCGCCTACTAACTGTCGTTTATCTAACACAACCCCTTCTTGGTGTTGGGATTTTTTTTCCGTCAGTGTATTTTAGCAACAGAGATTTGAAAAATACTTTTTGCATATTTTTGATACATAAAGGGCGGAAAAATGGTTATACTTTTAAATGCTAATTTAGTTATAAGGGGAATTTTTGCTGTTTTTATATAAATTTAGAAGGGAAAATGCACAACAGGACATATTATTGTCATATAATAAAGAGTTTATGAGGAATCTGGAATAGGAAAAGCATCTGTGTGATATTCTCGAAATATTTATCATGAAAAATTTAAAAAATTATGCATTAAAAAATCTGGAAGAATTTATGAAGATTATTCCAGCTGGTTTACGAATAATAATTTTGACGCACTTCTATGGTGTAGATCAGAGCCCAAGCCCAAATTTTATGTTACAAGATACAGCCCGGGCCCAAACGAGCCCGAAAACTATGACTAAAAAAAAATATCCTCTTTCAGACTACCACTCTTTCTTCCTCGAGTAATTAACCGATGTCTTTCTCAACTGCGGAGTGGGGAAAGGATATATATCTATTTCTATAGTTTCTTTGACTATTCATTTTTTCCTGAAATGTTTCTGGTGCCTGGGGATCAGGAAAAATCAGGAGGCACAACAACGTACATTGCTTAACAAAATTAGCAGGGAGCAAAAGTTCGCCAGCTTGCTATTTACTATCTATAGTTATTAAAGAAACTCTTCCTTTGCAGAAATTCAGTAATTCAAGGCCTATGGTATTTGTTACCCAAGCCCGGAGTTAATAGCCCTGCCGAGTCCCCATCTAGACCCAGTTGCCAAAGAATTCTATTTAACAACTAGAAAGTGTAAATAAAAGTCTCATATGATAAATCATACAAAATAAGATTTTTCTGATGTCGGTTTTGAACATGCACCGCATTGTTTCAAAGTTGGTGCCACAGATTCTGCACCCCAAACAGAAGGCGCTCCGTGTCGAACTCTCTCAAGATCGTTAGCAGGTGGTGAGTGCATTAACCAGCATTCCTGTTGCCATATATAGTTTTGCTCCAGATGTCGTTTACAGTTAACGACGGATGCATGCCTCGGATGAAACTAGCCTTCTGTGTTTAGTGACAAAATGCGTAAACTGCCATGAAACAGGAGGACGCAGACTGATGGGCAAAAAAGCCCTGCTTGATGGGGAGAGTGAGTACCTTTGGGAGGGAGTGACCAGTGCTGGGAAGTAGCGCGCTACTATTAGCGATGTTACAGTAGTGCGCTACTTTTATTGTAGTTTGCAGTGTTGCGTAAGTACAAAAATAAAATAAGTAGTTTTGTCTGTAGCGCGCTACAAAACCAAGTAGTTGTAATGAAATTTTGCGCTACATTTTTCACTATTTTTAAGAGGAACAAATTTTATTGACAGAAGGAATCGTTTGACGAATTCAGCTGGACCTTTGGAAGAACTAATGTTGTCCAGCAGGATGCATGACCTTTACAGTGACAGGTCATAGGTCACGATCGGAGGTGGAGCATAAAAGGGGATGACCTAATGAGGCGAAGAAACATCTCCGAGGGGTAAGAACAGTCATAAAACAGGGAACCCTCAGTGAGCTATCAACATGAATGTTCGACCCTGTTGTAAGGCCATTCTTTTAGAAAATGCGCAAATGTTCCATTTGCATCTCAGTTTTAAAAGTTGGCACAATCTCTTTGGCTACCATCTCTTGAGTTTACCCCAAAATTATATATTTCAGGATGCTTTAGCTAAGAATGAATGCTGAAACAGAACTTCTTTGGGCAATTTCCTATAATTGTCGTAAATTAAAAAGTGAAACAACAAAAGGAAATTGTATAACTGTGCACGCCTCTGGTAAAGGAGGCAAAAATCCTTTTGGCTTCAAAATCATGACATCGAACTTTAAAACTTCATCTTGAAGCCATTGCTTCACAATTTTTCTTTCTAGTATGTGTATGCACATATTATTTATTTGTTTTCATGCATGCGTGAACTTTTCTTTTTAATTTCTTTGTTCAATAATTTACTTCGAGTCCTTAAAAAACCTGTCTGAGCATTCATTATTCACTACTAACGGAACCTATATGTTCATAATTTACTACGTATTACAGCATCCACTATGATTTGATACATCACTTACTACAACTGATGTTATTAATTTTATAACACGATTCTTCATATCTACAAGAAACATGAAACTATTTATATTAGCGCTTTTAAATATAGCTATCATTAAATAGACTTAGAACTTGTACTGAAATGTAGCATCATCCAAATGTTTCTGCTCCTCATGTTTCCTTCATGAACACTTTATCAGTATAAAGCCCAACTTTAGACTTAGAAAATTATTTTAATTCAAAATACTGTTTTAAGTAACATTCTGAAAAGTAGGAAAAAAATGGTTAATGTAATAAAAGTATGCATTATACAGTATATATGTAATCAACATCAACCATTTTTAGTCCATTGCTGGGTGAAGGTCTTCCCAAGTCCCCTGCAGAACTTTCTGCCCCGAGACATTTTCTTTTAGGTCACTCCGGCATTCTTTCGAATTTCATCCACCCATTTTCCACGTGCATAGATGACGTACAACAATTACGATTTTTTCATCTCGCCTATCCACTTGTTGGGGTACAGGTCCAATACCAATGCATCAGCAGGCCAAAAACTTTTTCTCTTTTTTTTCTTTTCATTTTCTTTTGAACTGGAGTATAAGAGTGATGATCCATGCTATTTTTCAAGAGTTTCCTTGCTTGCGAGATTAATGTGCATCTTTGTTTATCCCGATATTTTCATTTTTGAAAAACGACTGAAAAAAATGCATTTTTATCGGGCATGACAATGCACAAAATATTTCAGTTTTTTAACTTTTCATAACTCTCCCGTTAAACAGCATAAAGAAAAAAAAAGACAATGTATTCTATTTGTATCCATTTCTAGTATCAGGTTTAAAACGTTTTTTTTTTTTTTTTTCCATTCAGTAGCACCAGTCCCGAAGATTTTTCAAGTTCCCCCTATCTTTCATCTTTCTCTAACGACTTTGTTTTTGCAATGCAAATAACATGCTAATTCTTATTGCATCAGCAATTTTTCTTACGTCTCGGTAACGCGCCCAAAACTGAATCCACCTATAACATAAATGTTGCTCCATATTTGTGTTCAACAAAGCTATTGACTTCCTTTATTTAACAAAATTCCATTCAAGGGAAATATTCGTAATTTATGATCAAATTGCAAAAAATTACATGATATGTATGTTCAATATTTTGGTCTAAAAGTTATTTAAATTTTGTAACATGTGCCATACATGATACATCACTTAACACAAATAAGTCACTGAAATTCTTACAGGCTCACATAAATCAGTCCAAAACCTTAATGCTAACTGATTTACATCAGAAAAAAACAGCAGTAGTGCTTCAGTGGAGAGCCTGTTTTGTAACGCTTCTGATCTTCTCATGAGATCATTCCTCATCGATAAAAGTTTTAAAATGCAACTGTTACAGAAGTTAACTGCACTCGTATATTGTAGTATATCTTCTCATTTTGCTCATCTTCCTGTGCATGAGTCATGTCATTGTATGAATGTAAGTAGTACACGTCGTATAAATTTTAAATGGCATATCTTGGCAATAATAAATTGAACAGCAGTTATTAAGACTTCTGAATATGAGCATCAATTTTTTATTGTATTAATTTGGACTGGAACAGGTAGGCATCAGAACACACTGAAGATGCATTATGTTTATTTGTCTTTATTTAAATGAAAATGCAAATTTTTAATTTCATATATTTTAATAAAATTTTACGTATTTTATCCAAATACGTTTAATCACACTGCGATAGTTGTACTTATTTACTACGACCAGCATCTGAAAACTCTGATTCGTAAATACATCCATGTGTGTTTTTATTCACAAAGCTAACTACTTTTCAAAAGTAGTTTCCCCAGCACTGGGGGTGACATCATAACATTTATTGTGTAGCCCCAGATGGGGTTAGGTCTCTGATATAACTTGCGCGAGTGAGAGAAGGCAAAGTGGAAGCTCCTGTCCACGTGCACACTCTCCACACCCATGACCTGACAGAGATACTACTGAAACAAAAGCTAAATTTCGTTTAAGAATGAGCCTGCACAATGCGTTCCACTTAACCGGAAGAAAGGTGAAAATTACAGACGCCGATAACTTAGTTTATCTGAGAGAACAGTGGTTCGTGTTAGCTGCAAATATAAGTTGTATTTACTAATGGATATACAATATTTTTTTTTTGGAAAAAAATCCCGCAATGAGAGTATATTTCATAGTAAGCAATTATGTAAAATTCCCGATCTGTCAGCGGTAGTTAAAAATTCGTGTTTCGCATTGTTGAGTGACGTAATTTCAGAATCGGAGTCTACATCGTTGGCAAAACAGAAACTTACACAAGCAGACTATGATAAAGCGTACAAAAAAAAAAAAAAAAAAAAAAAAACCACACTGTTGCACAGTTGAGGAATCTTGGATAAAAACATTTAATTGGCTAAAGTCAAATGATAAAACTATTATGTGGTGCATTGTTTGCGAAAACCATCCTAAAATTGCCGACACCACCAGCAATTTTTTAAAGGAATTTGCGGTATCAGGTGATGATATACATTTAATAACTTATAAGTGCATAGAACAGTAGTATAAAGATTGCCTTTGTTTCTAAACAAAAATTCTTGGGATATTTTATGATGCAAAATCACTTCTGTTTGCACAAAAGAAAAAAGTAAATAATCTTTACATTCAAAATTGTTGTTAAAAACTACTTAAACTGCTATACAGTTAACTATGATTATTTAATTTTTTTGCAAAACACAGGACATACATTAAAAATTCTTGTACATGACATCATCACTAAATTTCTCAAATGCCATCAATTATCTTTCTTAAAACTTGAGATATATGCTTTTGTGCATTTTGAATACTGACACTTTAAAATAGGAATGCAAAAGATGTATAAACAGTTTATCTTAATTTTTTACTTTAAAAAATTGAGGCTTCTGTTTTGTTATCTTAAAAGAGAAATTTTTCTGGGCATGTAGATTTTACTTCTGGGCAAGTAAATACTTTCTGCACATGCCCAGCTGGGCATGTAACTTTTCAGATATTTTTCAAGCACCGCTTAGAATATGTCTCTCACGTTACATTCTTCCTGTTATTTAAAATTGCTCAGATTACGCAGTTCTAATATAAATTGATATTGGTAATTGACAATAAAAATTAAAAAATGATAAAAACGACTCAGATTTTTAAAATTTCGAGGGTAATTTTTCCTAGTCCAATAACCGCTAAAGCATGTTTTTCTTTAGAACTAAATCACTCTAACCTAGTCATTAAAAGGTTAGCTAACTTAAGAATTAGCATTTTTTGAAGTTAGTTAGTACATAGTAAGATTTTTACAAAATAATGTGCATTTTGAAATATATCTAATTGAATTTTTTTGAATGTGGCCTTAACAAGATTACAACAAATTTAATGCAGCCTTCCAACATGAAAGGGTTCCCCACCTCTGGTCTTGGGGGACCCAGTAAAACAGCCGCTGCCGCAGATCATTAGCCGAGTCTTTGATGTCATTGCAGCAGTAAGAAGGCAAGCTCACCACAGCGTTTGTTCTCATCCCCTTGATTACAGGTAAGTTTTACTACAAAAATCTTTAAAATGCGTCATGAAGATGAAATTTTTTCATCATATTCTTCACCAAATCATATATTTTGAAGTATGTACATAATTTTTTTGGTAAATGTGTACTTTAGCGTCCTAAATTATTTCGTCGGAAAAATTTAACTGTGTGAGAAAAGTGTGACGTACAAATTTTTAAGCATAAAAATAATGGGGAAAGATGCAAAAATATAGTATTTTTAGATAAAAGGAAATAATTTTTCCGAAGTATTAACCTGCGAGTACGATGGTTTGCAGCAGTAGGTGCAGGAGGCTGAAGCGAGGCTAAAGGCCACCACATGAATGTTCCGTGCGTCGGAACGGAGTACGAGTTGCTAGTGAATGCGCGGAAGAATACAACAGGAGTGGGGTGTATGTCTCGGAGGAGTGTGATGCGTCGTGTAATCATGTGCAAAGAGAAGTAGTTCAGAAATGTTTCATTGATTATTAATAAATAAATGTGCTAAATGTTTTTGTTTTAATTGTAAAAATGTCTGAGAATGTAATTAAATAAAGGAATGTAAATTATATAATGTGCGGCAGAAGTTTTGAGTAAGAAGTATTGGTTCCGTTGGAACCCCAAGTTTTGGTTATGGTTTCGGAGAAGTTAAGGGGTCGGTGATTTCTTCAAGCACCTCATTTGTAGTTCTGCTGTTATTCCGTCCATCTTTCGTCCTTTTTTTCCCTCGTTAAATGGATATTGTTGAAAATAAATGATTTTGTTATACTCAGGAATCTTACTATGGCAGGGAGGCCCAGAGCTTCGTGTCGAATTGTGGGGGATTATGAAATTTTAAGCCTTTTTGGTAATTTTCTACTAACAATTTTGCAAAACTACCCTTGAAAAAAATGATGTTATAATGCAGTATAAAACCGACCTCTTTCCTTCAGCGTATTTCTACAACCCGCTTCGATGAGTACGTACTCTAGAACCGCTTCCTTGTGTATTCTTCCGCACGTAAATTACCATTCTCAACGACGCTTCCGTTCACCGGCCTCCGCCTTAACGCCGTCGCCGCTCAGACATCTTAGGCCTACCGCACGTACTCTTCCGAACCTACGTACTCCAAGGTAAGGTCTTCGGAAAATATTTTTCCTTTCATGGAAAAGTACTATATTTCTTCACCTTTTCCCATTATTTTGCATGCTTAAAACCTTGTACGTCGCACTTTTCTCACACAGTAAAATTTTTCCGACGAAATAATTTAGGACGCTAAAGTACACATTTACCGAATTTTCATGTTCAATGGAGGGAAACATCTTATTGATGAGATTTACTAGTGTGAAGCAGCGCATGGTTTGAATTTAGGATACCTTCCTGTGTGAACTACTTAGAACACAAAACACTGATGAGGTTTTTCAACTACATGAAAGGAATATACCTGGGAAATGGGTAAATGTGTAGTTTAGTGTCCTGAATTATTTTGAAAAAGTGAGACATACAGATTTTAAAGTGTTCAATTTCATGGCAAATGGTGAAATTTTTTAATCTTTATAGTGCATTTTAAAGATTTTTACCGTAATATTTACTTGCAAGTACAACGCTGTGAACAGAAGCTGCGATACGGCTAACACAACGCTGCAGCAACAACGTCAAGCTTTACTCCATTGAAACAAAGGTTCATTGCAATGGATAATTCATGGGTAGAAGAGTACAAGAGGAACCGGTTACGATGTTGCCAGAAGAGCGATCCATTTTACAGTGCTACACTACAGAAAATAGATCCACATTGCCCCTCTTTTTTGTTGTTGCCTCAACGGTAATTTTAAGAAAGAATGACTAAAAAATTACTGACTTAATAGTAGAACTGAAAGTGCACTGGAATACCAAATTATGTGCAAATCAAAGCCATTAAAACCAGAACCACTTCTCATCTAACTTCCGTTTGTGAGAACTGGAGATTTACTTTAACTCTTCTGTACAAGCAAGAAAGACAGACATCTCCGAACTTTATATTTTGTGTGAGGGAATCGTGCAAAACAACAAAGAAATTGTCAGCATGTGCTTTACAAACAGTGAAGAGAAATTGAAGAACTATATTCCGTAGCATAGGACTACAATGTTTAACTCGTTTCTGATAAGAATGTACACAGTTGCTGTTGTAGTCTTCGTGCTGTGAATTGGCTGCTGGAGCGAACATTCTGTTCAACAAAGTAAAGCTTGTCGTCATCGCTACAGCATTGTGTTAGGCCTACCGCAGCTTCTGTTCACACTGTCATATTTGCACATAAATATTATGGTAAAAAAATTTTAAATGCATTATAAAAGATGAAACTTTTTCACCATTTGAAATTAAATTGCATACTTTAAAATCTGTATGTCTCATTTTTTCCAAAATACTTTAACATTTGCAGCGGACTAATTTAGGATGCTAAACTACACATTTACCAGAAAATGCATCTCTAAATGTGAATTGCGCACCAAACTGAGATTATTCACCCGTATGAAGGACCATATATATACTTCAAAAGGTAACTTTTCTGGGTGTATTGCTTGATGAGGTTTTTACCCTTCATGGAGGAGCTTATGCCGAGAAAGGGAACTTTTCAGTGTGAATTGCTTGGAACATACATCACATTGATGAGGTTTTTTACCTGTATGAAGTAGCATATGACGGGAAAGGTCACTTTTCAGTGTGAATTGCTTGGAACATACATCACAATGATGAGGTTTTTCACCTGTATGAAGTAGCATATGCAGGGAAAGGGCACCTTTCAGTCTGAATTGCTTGGAACACACATCACAATGATGAGGTTTTTCACCTGTATGAAGGAGCATATGCCGGGAAAGGCTACCTTTCAGTGTAAATTGCTTGGAACACACATCACAGTGATGAGGTTTTTCACCTGTATGAAGGAGCATATGCTTGGAAAGGGCACCTTTCAGTGTGAATTGCTTGGAACATACATCACACTGATAAGGTTTTTCACCTGTGTGAAGGAGCATATGCTTGAAAAGGGCACCTTTCAGCGTGAATTGCTTGCAACATACATCACACTGATGAGGTTTTTCACCTGTATGAAGCAGCATATGCAGGGAAAGGGCACCTTTTCGTGTGAATTGCTTGGAACACACATCACACTGATGAGGTTTTTTACCTGTATGAATGAGCATATGACGAGAAAGGTGCCATTTCCGTGTGAATTGCTTGGAACACCCATCACACTGAGGTTTTCCACCTGTATGAAGTAGCATATGCTGGGAAAGGTAATCTTTGTGTGTGAATTGCTTGGAACACACATCACACTGATGAGATTTTTCAGCTGTATGAAGGAGCATATGCTGAGAAAGGGCATATTTCTCTCTGAATTGCTTGGAACACACATCACACTGATGAGGTTTTTTACCTGTATGAAGAAGCATATGCCGGAAAAGGTGCCCTTTCAATGTGAATTGCTTGGAACACACATCACACTCATGAGGTTTTTCACCTGTATGAAGTAGCATATGCCTGGAAAGGTTACTTTTCCACGTGAATTGCTTGGAACACACAAAACACTGATGAGGTTTTTCACCTGTATGACGGAGCATATGCTGAGAAAGAACATGTTTATGTCTGAATTGCTTGCAACACACATCACACTGATGCGGTTTTTCAGCGGTATGAATGAGCATATGCTGGGAAAGGTAATCTTTCCTTACAAATTGCTTTGAACACACATCACACTTATGAGTTTTTGAAGCTGTATGAAGAAGTGTATGTCTGGAAAGGTCACATTTGTGTCTGAATTTCTTTGAACACACATCACACTGATAAAGCTTTTCATCTGTATGAAGGAGTGCATGGTCAGGTATCCCACTTTTTCGTGCTAATTGCTTGGAACATACATTATACGTATCAGGTTGTTTAGCAGTATCGAGGAGGATATCCCTTGAAAGATCTTCCATCACGAAAATCCTGCAGCAAGTACCACTCTGGATGGAATTTTTAGTTCAGTCAGACTGCGTATGTCGTGCGAAACTAGAGATTTTTTTGTGAACACCAAATTTCCCTGTGCCAATGATTACAAGTCTTAAGTGGTTTCTTCCTCTGAAGAATATTTTGTCATGAACCCCATATTGTGAAATTATTAGATTTTATTTTCTGGCTTCACAGCAACTCCAAAGAAAAATTTTTATGGTAATATTTACTGCATACAATCATGAATTAAATACTGAGTGTCATTTTGACTTACCCATGTTGTCTGCTTATAACAATCATTATTGTACCATGTGTGTTTAACATCTAAGAGGACATGAAGAACACTATATGATCTGTTATTAAAAATTAAAAAAAGCAGAGCACATTCTATGATTTCAATACATACATTATAAAATTTCTAACAGTATGGCAGAAGTTATTTGAATAAACAACAAAACGTTTTTCTGATTTAATGATTTCGTGAAGCACAGAATATCATTGTTGGAATTTTATTTGCAAGAAAACCAAAACGTAAACGATCACTCACACACTGCACTAATCGTGGAGAAAAATACAACACATAGATTTTGTACATTAGAGAATTAAAATTTTCTAAAGGACTGACAGCAAGAGTGTTTACAGAAAATGGGAAATGGAGTTTTCCACTCACATCTCATGAACAAGAAAAAGTTTTAGCTTTGTCACTTTCTCTGGGTAAAAGTAATTTTATCTGATTTCACTAGAGCAAGGGAACATGCATAATTCTTTAATTATAATTGTATTTTTGTTTTAAAAACAATACAATCCAGTAATCTTTGATATTCTGAAATGAAACTAAAAATATTTCAACTTGAAAACAACGGGCTGCATTAGCATACAAGAACAATAGCATTTTTGAACTTGTTAAATTAATCTCAAAACTTTGTAAACAACATTACTTAGTTTCTTTCTAAGCTAAAACATTTTCTTCCTTTGTGAGATATCCTCCATCATCAGCATAGCCCTAGTGTCAGTCAAGCCTTTTTTCAGATTGTGTGAGTGTGTGGACTGCGGTTGCAGATATATCAACACAATGAAAAGCATAAATAACAGAACTTACTAATCGTTCACTAAACATGAGGTGTTAATTAAGGATTTTTTTTTTAATTGAAGGTTTAACGACCGCGGTGAACAACAGTTTAACGACCACAGCAATCGCATGTCCCTGATTTGAGCCCACTGGTTCCAGGTTAGGAAGAGAGCCAGTGTCGTAATGTCAAGAACAGAAAAGCGTACGTAATGATTGGTGTGGATACCGAAATTTGTCCCCTTCGTAGATGACGCTGCGATCGCCTTCCCTTCCCTCTTTCTTACAATACGTGGAAAAAAATTAACACAGTTTCTAATATTACCAAGGAGGTTATATTACAGAGACACCACTGGCTTTGCCGCCATAAGTCACAGCTAATCTGTGGTGTGACGTCACAAGCAGGCAAAAATGAACTAAATTATACTGTTAATGAAACAGTAAGCTTGTGTATCATTGATAAAGATTATTGAATGACTCATTTTATCTGTTTATACGCTTAGAAGCTTTTGTTCCATTGGTTTTCAAGCAACTTCTCTTCTGCGGCTGCGTCGTGTCTGCTCATGACGTCATTTCCAGCCACAGATATCATATAAAAGAAGCTAGATTGGACACCCAGCCCATGAGGCGTGAGAAGGTAGGCGCCATTTTTAGCGGGTCATCACGATCCATTTAAGCAAGGCTACTTTGCATTAAGTCAAAGGAATACGAGTTTGGTACTGTGATTTTCTATTTATATTGAGATTCAAAGCGGTCAGTACCCATTTAGCGGCGGAAGTTATAAAATTTAAGTAAAAAACAGTAATATTCCTTAGTGCCAACTAGAATGCCAAGGGTCTTGCAAAGTATTGAACTATTTCTGATTCGGCCAGGGCTTAAATTCCAGAGAAGACATTCCGGTATCTGCGATATAAAAAAATATCACGCTGGTTATAATTTGCTGAGAGATATGATTTTGACGTTCTTTGTTAATGAATGCTTACATTTAATACGCCATTTCGTTGCTATATTGCCCAAATAAATGTGTAATGTTAAAAACTGAAATTTCCTTAGTGCATAACAAGACAATATATCAAAATTTTTGGTGAAATTCAAAACTTTTTGAGCAAACATAATAAATAAATCAGAATGACAGAGGTAATAGCAACAAGGAAAAAGATTCACGTTATTTCAGCTTTTCTATGTAAAGCATGTGGAAGCCTTTTTTTTTTTTTTTTTTTCGGGTTCAAATCAATAGTTTGCTGGATTTAATAGCTACTTATTGATTTTAAATAAATTGTTATTTGCGTTTACATTATTTTAAATCGTTGCCGCATTACTTTCTTAAAAATGTTTCCCAATAGTTTTCTATACTTGCATACAATACCAGCTTTAAATTTTAATATATATATTGTTTTCAGCATTGGGCAAGAGGCAAATAAGTAACAGCAATGATATTTTTGTCTCTCTGCGTAAGATTTTTATCTGAGAAAGCTTTACCCATGATTTATACAATAACCAAGTCCAAACTATCCTGCGTAACGTGCCATGCTCCGCCGCCATCTTGACCCGCTCAATGTGGCTCCACGCTTCTCACAGCGCTAGCCCATGCTCAACAGAGAAGACAGCCAATCTAGTCCCTTATACGATATCTGTGTTTCCAGCACAGAAAGTGACTTATGGCAGCTAATGCTGCGTGGATAGGAGTGGTGTCTCCAGTAATATAACCTCCTTGAATATTACTTCTAAAGATGAATTAGAATCCATTATTCGAGACACTGATAGGCTAACAGTATGTCATGGCGCAGGCTCCATTTCAGAATTTGAAAATAACAGGAAGTACCTTGAAAGTGGAGTTATTTTTGAAAATAATTTGTACAGCAAAAATTGTGTAAGGAAAGGAACAACAGATACTTGCCTCAAATGTAAGTATCTGCGGCGCTTACTTTTGCACAAAATAACTTATCATAGAAGAAAGGCTACATTTAAAAATAAGTATCAGAATAAAGTTCGGAAAATCAACAGGCTGAAGAAACGAGTTATTTCGCTCTCTGCTTACATTAAAAAATGCAAAACAAAAATAAGAATTTTGCAGAACTTTCCATTAATGAAAAAATAGCAGAATTATCCAATAAGCAGCAGCAAATGGCTATTCATTGTTATAAGGCAGCAAAAAGGAAATCTGCAAGAGGTATATCATATACCAAGGAATGGTCACTTGAATGCTTACTAATGCACATAAAAAGTCCAAAATTGTACGAGCCCATACGGAAACACAAAATCATGATCCTACCTAATAGAACAACTATTAGAAAGTATATTTCAAATTACAACAGTGGTTTTGGATTCAATGCACAGACGTTTGAAACTATTTCAAAGAAAACAAGTGAAATGGAGCCTTTTGCAAGACATGGTGGTATATTAATAGATGAAGTGAAGCTTACAGAAAAACTGCAAACAAAATCATCTGGTGAAATAATAGGGTTTGTTGATATTGGGCCATACACTTCAGAAACTCTTAAGCATATCCCATGTAATCACAGACTGGTAATGGTGTTCCAGCCATTAAATGGAGATTGGACCCAAATAAGTGGTGTTTTGCCACAAGTAACAATGTAAGTGGGACTTTGCTTGCAAAATTTATTATTGAAGCTGTTATTGTCACTGAAAATTCAGGTCTGTTTGTTGATTTCATTGCGTGTGGTGGGGCTTCTTGGAACAGAAATATGTGGAAAATATTTGGTATATCAACAGATTGTTCTGGAACTAAATACAGCAGTTTGCATCCTACAGATTATCCTAGAAGTTTACATTTCATATCAGATGTTCCTCACTTAATAAAATGTGTACGGAACACATTTGTTACCAGAAGTTTTCTTCTTCCCGAAGGAGAAGCAAGACCAGAGCATGTTGAAGCAGCATGGAGGAAGGACTCTGACATAACTACTCTAAAAGCCATGCCAAAAATTACACGCGTTCTTATTCACCCGAATAACTTTGAGAAAATGAGGGCAAGCTATGCTTTGCAGCTTTTTAGCAACGAAGTATTAAAAGGCCTTTTTCTCTATAAGCATCATATTGAAATACAGTTTGGAAGTACTAATGCAACTGCATTTTTCATAAAGTTGATGATGGAGTTAATAACTGTAATGGCCTCTAGGGATCCATCAAGTAGTCTCCGCATAGATTCTGAGGGATGCAAAGTACTTAACGATGTTCTGTTATATTTAGATAAATGGCAAGCTTTTGCAGGGGAGAAGAAGATTGGGTTTTTAAGTGCTAGCACAGCTGCAGGATTACGAGTCACTATAAGCAGTACCATCTCTCTTCTAAAATATCTAACAGAAACCTTGAACTACAAGTATGTAATGACATCGCGCTTGAGTCAAGACTCAATAGAAAACATTTTTTGGCATTATTCGGCAACTGTCAGGCTGCAATGGCCACCCCACTGCAGCAGAATTTTTAGTGACCATTCAGTGTTTAAGTTTTTATAATCTGGCCAAGCCTGTAAAGTGTGGTACTAGCTGCACAACGGAAAAAATAAATTCCCTTATTGAGCCAAGTGACACCATCAGTTGCAAACCTAATGTTTTGTTAAATTTAAATGAACTTTTGAGTGATGGAATGCCAGATAATGTGAAAGATACCTTGAATAGTGCCGCATATTTTGATTGTGCTTCCCTTTTCCCACATAATTCCCATAACCAGTTGCTAGGTTATGTTGCAGGTTATGTAGCTAGAAAATGTGTTGCAATAACTAAATGCAAAGATTGCACCAAAATGTGTTTAACATGCAGTATTGAAGAAAAGCCAGATTTTCTGGAACACTGGTACGAGAATTTGATAAAGGTGGCTTATTATATCCATCAAAGGAACTCCTAGTTTTTATCAGTCAACTGGAAGGTATTGTTACACATTATTTCAGCACCAAAAAACTGCACAGAGATAGCATCGTTGATATTCTAGCTATCTTGATGATAAAGAAAATTAAATTCATTGCTTGTGCCGAACACAGTAAAGATGTGACACGTAAGATTACAAAATGTTATTTAGTGACATGGTTGTATTTCTATATAAAGGGACTTAATAAGATTCACAATTATAATAGAGAAAAAAATGAAGTACCTTAAGCTGAGACGCTGCAAATAAATATGAAGTCCCTGGATCTGGGTGTTGAGGTTCTTTTTATGAGGAAGCAAGTGAGATACAGCTTTATAATTACTGTCGAGTGAGTAAATATATGTGGAGTCAGTCAATAGCTCTCATTTATAATTACTGTGGAGTGAGTAAATATATGTGGAGTTAGTCAATAGCTCTCATTTATAATTACTGTGGAGTGAGTAAATATATGTGGAGTCAGTCAATAGCTCTCATTTATAATTACTTTGGAGTCAGTGAATATATACCGACTCCACAGTAATGCTATAGCTCTCACCAAGAGACTTCCTCTAAACTACCTTAACAGTTAATAAGAACTTTGCAACAGAACAGGTTCCGTCATTAAAACCCAGGGGTTTGAACTTAGTCACATTACCAATGTTCAACTCTGAGCAAGCAGAGCAGGCACTTCCGTGTCTACTGATCGACTATATGTATATTACCATATGTAAGCATATGACCGTATTAAAAAGAATGGATAACTTTGGGAGTATGTAGCAGTGGCTAGTTAACTGTTCCTCATTAAACCTGATATGTATGCACATAGCAGACAGTAAGCCTAATGCATATGCAAATAAGTGATCCTAGAAATTTAACCTATACTCATTGAGAATTTTTCCAGCCTATAATGAGGTCAAGAAATGTCCAGTTAACAAACTTAGAAAAGAAAGTTACAAAAACTGGTAAGTTATTTAGAGATTCAAAATTCATAAAAAAAATTTTTTTGCACCCCACACCTCACCAAGTAATAACTGAATAGTTCAGCAGATAAGATATTAATATACAAAAAGATTTTAAGGAACATGTGTGGTGGTAATAATATTACAGAGTTACTATTTTTCGTTAAACATGTTTAGAAGTGAGGGATTCTTTAGCAAACCGCCCCACCCCTTCATCTTTCTTTTTAATCTTCAAATCCCAAAACCACTGGTAGTAATCTGATATTAACACTTTTTTTCAATCAACATTTAGCTTTGGCATTTCCAGCATTGCTAACTAGGGCTTCATGATGGAATCATGTAGTACAAAATTCAGTGTTTTGAAGAAAACTTGCAAAATGCGATGAGTGATTAAGTGTGACTAGTTTACTCTTTACAAGGTGGTGTGAAAGTAATAAAAAAATAAACTAAACAGGTATTAAATTTATTTCTGGAAATTTAATTGTGGGAAAACATCTAATAGTTGCATTCACAAATTCTTGATACTGAAACGGGGAGCGAGCTTGTGAGTCAGACTTCTGATTTTGATTGCACTGCGAAAGCAAAGAGAGTACTACCCAGCGAGAGAGTGATTCCGATCCTCTCTCGTTTTTGCTTTTTTGCAAAAAAGTGTTTTGGTGCAGTCAAAAAACTTTGGACTTAGAATAAAAACGCCCTTCTCAGGACGAAGTCCTGAGTCGACCACAAAGTCGTTTGTATCAGATTGCCGCAACGTCGACGTCGTGCCGGTTCGACTAGTGTCAGGACTCTTTGATCCGACACTAGGCCAAAGCCTGCGCGCCCGGCTTTTTGAGTTTTGGCTTGAGTGGGAGAACCCCAGGGTGCCCACTCAGCACTTACAAAAGAAAAACTTTGTTCCATCTCTCTCACACAGAGGTATCTTTCCAAAGGGAGAGTAGGTAAACGGAATAAGGGGCTTGAAACGGTCTCTATTCCGTTAGAAAAGCTGTCAGCACACTTATTACCTAACGGTGGAGAAGTACCAACACCCGGGCCATCCCGGGGTGATAGGAGAGAACCTCCCGACCCCCGAAAGGTCCCTTCGAAGGTCAATCGGAACCTTTTGACTACTGGAGTAGATACTCCTGACGAGTTCGTTGACAAGATTAGTGAACTGGTGGCGAACGTGGAATACGTCCTACAGGATAATAACCGACCTGTGGACGGAAAGACAGCCAGCAGAATAAGGGCACTGCTGGCACAAATAACTGATACCTGTGCCAAACAGGGAATCAAAGTTGCAAGTCTGGAAACAAGACTACAACTGGTAGAAACTAAAGGGGAAGGGCGAGGGCCCCTACCCCAGAGGACACTTCCTATGCCGCAGTAGCTAGGAGAGGGACAACAAAAACGCCAGGGCCGGCGTCAGCACCAAAGCTGAAGAAGGTGGTGAAAGAGAAGAGGCACGTACTCATAGTCTATCTCACCGAAAGACTATCCTATCCACGGTCAATCTGTCCAGACTGCAGATTGGAGTCAAAGGTATCAGAAAGGTCCGTGAGGTAGGGGTAGCGGTCGAGTGTTAAAGGCAGGAGGACCTCGACCGGCTGGAAAAGGAGTTGCGGAGCAATCCCTTGACTAAGGATAGCACCCACTCCAAGTCTCCTCAAAACCGTCTCCCGCGTCTAATTGTTTATGGCGTTGACTGGGATCTCACGCGTGAGGACTTTGAGACCGGGGTAAAAGAACGAAACCCGGACCTCGAAGGGGGCCTTTCGGCGAGATTTGCCATTAAAGCAAAAGGGGGCAAGGCCCACTGGGTGGTATAGGCCAAACCCCTGGCTTACAAAATTCTCCTTAAGCGAGGAAGGCTTAACTTGGGTTGGTTCATCCTTCGCTTAAAAGAATTTATTCGTAAAGTCAGATGCTTCCGTTGCAACGGCTTCGGCCACTTCAAGATTAGTTGCAAGATTGAATAAAGCTTAACCAATGTGCTGAGATGTGGTAATATTGTAATAAATAATGCTTGGTACATACCAGCAATGTAAGATTAAAACATTGCTTTATTACAAACTGTATGTGGCTTCTGCATGGAAATGCCTAAAGCCATTTACAATGAACTCTCATCAGCACGCCTTTGGTCCCCATGCTGATGAGAGTTCAATACTCCAAACTGATCCACGTCAGGGGTCAGTTTTTTCACATGTGCTTCAACAATTTTTCAGTTCGTGTAAATTATATCTGTATTACCTATTCCCAACTACTAGGGGCATTAAACAACGGTGTTACATGTTTACATTGTACACAATGTGTCACTGCGCGCACCTTACTGGGACAATAAACCTTTCTGGATTTACTGAGGGAATATCAGTATGAGACTGAAATAATTCCAATTTCAGAAATTAAGAACAAATAAATGTCTTGGTAAATTATTTGCTCCCCCACAATATTTCTTCATTTAATAGTAAAATTTATCTAACGGTATAAAAAAATCCCTCCAAATCAGCCCCCCTCCCCCTTTTTTTTGCGTTTTTTTCTGAACAATACTGGTAAATGTTTTCTCATGCATGCATTATGACCAAAATTATGCTTCAGTTAGAGAGGAATGTCATTATAAATGCGTGTGACACAGCTTAAATAAGGTCGTACACACGGTTTTTTAAACCAGTGAGTAACAGGCAAAAATAATTTTTGTTAAGCCTCTTAATATTACGAAAAACTTACCCAACGTTTATAAATATCTGCTATATCCACGCTAATCACTACATACGCTGGGCGCTCGGCGCACTTCCCCTTTTATGCTATATATCAGCTGTTTCTGTATAACCGTTTGAAGAGTAGATACGCCGCCCCGATGGCGCAGTGGTCTAAGGCGTTGGCCTCTGATCATTCGTCCGTAAGGGGTCCGGGTTCGAATCCCGGTCAGGCATGGATGTTGTGTTTGTCTTACGGCACTGGCTCTCTCCCTTCCCTGGAACCAGTGACCCTAAATTAGGGACGGGCGACTGCTTATAGCCCATTGAGTTGCTCACGGTGGTCGTTAAACCTCCAATCAAAAAAAAAAAAGTAGATACATGGAAGCACAACTTTATATTTACATGCCCCCACGTATTTACTTCAAACAGTAAATTTTGCCTGCTGTCCCTAAATTGTTTTTAAGGAGAGCTCTGTCTCTGACTGGCAGCATTAAATTTGTTGAACCACGACATTACTTATACCTGATCATAGGCCTAACCACTGGGGGGATCAGGACCCCAAAGATTTTCATAGAGACTGGGATCCCCAATGTAAATGATCCCCCAAATGTTTCGGGAATATAATGATATGAACTTTTTACGTGAACCAACTAAATTATTTAATAATACACTGGCGGAAAGTGAAAAAAGAATACCAAGAAGGATTTGGCGGACGATCATGAAATTTACATATGTTAATGGGGTCGAGTTTACGTAGTTGTGATGTTAATTTCGGGACCAACCGGTGAGCGCTTATGCCACAGCACGGCATAATATGCAAATTATCGTTGGTGGTATTTAAGGAGTACGGCGAAGTGAATGTAATCAGTCGTCGGCGTACGAACACGTGCTAAGACCATGAAGAAGCTGCAATGCCTGGACATGGAAGACGTGTATGATTTCAGCAGTTATCGGACTTTGAGCGAGGTCGTCTAGTCGGACTCCGCGGGGCCGGGTGGTCGTATCGTCGTATTGCGGAGCGAATTGGACGGGAAGTATCGGTGGTGGTACGATGGTGGCGTAGATGGTCCGAGGAACATTCCCACACGAGAAGACGTGGAACCGGGACTCACAGACGGACTGATGAGCGGACCGATCGACGCATAAGAAGAGCGGCGTTGTCAAGCAGAACATCCACTGCGACGCAAATCCGAGCTGCCGTTGCACCTGAGGTGACTGTGCGAACAATCCGCAACTGTCTACTGGATGCAGGACTACGTGCACGTGTGCCTCTGGCATGTGTACCTCTGACTCCAGCCCACCGTCAGGAACGGCTGCAGTGGTGTCGCCAACGTCTGCACTGGAGAACGTAATGGCGATCTGTCGTGTTCAGCGATTAAAGCAGATTCTGCTTGGGAGCTTCCGATGGATGTATGCGTGTTTGAAGACGCACAGGGGAGCGTCTCCACCTTTCTTGCATCCGCCAGCGATACACAGGGCCTACACTTTGTCTCCTGGTGTGGGGAACGATCAGCTATCACTCCCGTACACAACTAGTGTTTGCACCGGGTACGTTAAACAGCACCTCCTACATCAACATCATTCTGCCCGTTGTTGTGCCATTTGTAAGGTCGGTCCATTGTGGTGTTTTCCAGCAAGATAACGCATGCCCACACACGGCACGTGCAACACAACAAGCACTTCAGGGTGTGAAACAACTTTCACAGCCTGCACGTTCACCGGATTTTTCACCCATTGAGCACGTGTGGGATTTTATGGACAACGACTTATCCGGTCTCCACGGCCAGCCACGACCATCCCCGATTAACGCGTCCAGGTTGAGGAAGCTTGGAACTCAATACCCCAAACTTACATCCAACGTCTGTACGACAGACTCCATGCCAGAATTGCACAGTGTGACGCAGTTCATGGCGGTTCAAGCTCGTACTAACCATGTTACATGGAAATGTTATTTTCCAGTTTACCAGCAAGTACAGCTCTATTTTGCCTTAATGTTTTGATCACGTTATCCTCTGTATTCCGTTATTATGCTGTATAAATTTCGTAGGTATCAGACGTCTCCTTCTTGGTGTTCTTTTTTCACTTTCTGGCACTGTATAAGATTGTATTTTTTTGTAGAATGCGAACACGTGTATAATATGTTCTTAATAAAACAGCGATGTCGATTAAGCATGGTTACCAACATCGCTGGCGTATATATATTATGTGATCAGACTCCCGCCCCCCCCCCCGATTTTGAAACACGGTTAAGCCACTGTACCTGATTGTCACTGGCCAACATCGCGGATGTTGACACTTAAGCATTCAATTCAAAATAAGCACATTCAATATAATGTCCCATAAAAAAAGCCTTGCAATTTCTGTATATACAGCAGGAGCGGCTCCTGCAATAAAGCTGTGGGGCTGCAGCCTCCCACCCCACTCCTACTTGAAGCAGTTGTTTTTAATGCCACACCAAGAGAGAAGTTTTCTGAACTCGGCTGGAAGTTTTTCCTGCACAACGCCACTGGGAGCGAAAAGAACGCTGGCGCGCTGCTCTGACTGCTATTGAAACCAACTCATGTGGGAAACTCGGCCTATTCCCACATCATTTCATTTCGTTTGAATAAAACGTCCCCGGGGGCTGCAGCTCTCGCTGGTACAGCAAATATAAGTGGTCCTCGGAGTTATTTGCGAGTGACGTAGCTACAATGCAGTCTTTCGTTGGCTGCAAATGAATCGCCGGGCCTTCAACTTTTGGTTTGTTCCTACTTTTATTCAACATGATAATTCTAACAACTGGAGATTATTCGTGTTTGCTAACAACAAATACTCAGTTGCCGAGATTTTTGCCAAAAAGTTTCGCTTCTAGTCAAAATGGGCATGTGAACAAATTGCGATTAAGAATAAAGGTCAGTAATAAATAAATTGAAAAAAAAATGACTAATTTCTACAGCGAAATACTTGCACAAAATTAATATTTTCACTTACCAGGCACAGCGAAATTTTGGCTTTTAAACTCATGTAAATTTCTATTCATCAAAAAACGTTGAAGTTGCTCCATTGGCCACATTTTACTTTTGTGCTACATACCCCACCCCCTCCCCAACCCAAATAAGCTGCGCATTTCAGTTGAGGTAGTGCTTTATACTTAATTAATTTGAACACAACATTTAATCAAACACAATTGTTTAGAAAATTTACGAAGTTGGTAAATTTTGAAAACAAATTGTTCTACACTAAATTGTAATCATAGCTTGAAAATTGAAACTGGGAATATGTTTGCAATTCGTATTTATTAAAGAGAATGCCTGTAAGTCAAGATTCCAAAGGGAGCGTATCAGAAGAAAAATATTTGTTATATTTCTAGGGGTCACAATGGTCACCTGAAAATGCGTATATGACGTCGGGTGCGTGTCCGCTGTCACTGGCACACACATTATTTTTTTATCTTTAAAACTGGTTCCCTTAACTGAGTGTGTGTGCTGCTCTTACAGTATCTACATTTATATATCATTTACAACCACTATCTCAATCCACTGCTGGATAACAGTCTCCAAGTTTCTTCCACAACAGTCTGTTTAGAGCCAGTTTTCTTCTTGCTCCCGAATTTCATCCACCCATCTCCCACATCATCTTCTGGGTCCTTTTCTTTATGTCCCTTGCTATCCAGTTTAATATTTCTCGCTGGCTCTTTCTTCTAGAAATATGTCCATCCCATTGCAGTTTCAGGGATTCTGATCATTGCTGTCTTCCATCCTTGTAATTTTCCCGATCCACGAGTTCCTCTTTGTATCTTTCCTGTTCCTGGTTACATCAAACATTCATCTCTCAATGTTTTTTTCCGTTGTCTGCAACCTCGGTATATGTGTTTCAGTTGCGTAACAGCTGGAAGGATGCACTGATTAATGAGCGTCATGTTAGGATCGTATGCGTCATGTTAAGATCATTATAGCGTCTAAATAGGATCGTTAGAATAAAGATCCTGCATGGAATATATGTGGAACTAATTTATTTGCTGTGCAATGGTGTATGCGTGGGTGATGATCAAATGATCATACGTAGAGGATTTCAGGAAGGGAGTGTCTGACCCCAGGTCTTAAACAACCCTCAGAAATAGGAAACTAGGAAATTTAGGCTAGAGCGCCTAATAGGAAAGTGACACGGAAGCGAAGTAGATAGGGGAGGAAGACGCCCTTATTTATTACCGGGGGGCCAGTACCCGATGTATGCGTGGGTACCTCTCCACAAGGTAAGCAAGGAGGAAATATACACGAAAATACTGGATAGCACTACGATTCGGAAGTTCACATTAAAATGATTTGTGACTACAAAATAGGCTAAACACTTTTCTTTTAAAATATAATGCATCAAACCAAGTTTTATACGCCGATTATTTTCTTCATAAATGTGGCCATCCCTTGATATCTGTTGCCTAATTCAGGTATCGGTTACCTCTAGATTTTCCCTATCAGTTGCTAAATATAAAAACTAAATATTCATTTCTACGAGTATATATATAAATTATTATTAAAGGGATATCATCGGCAGGTTCAGTAACTTAGCTTTCGAACTGATATCTACAAAATTTGAATGCAGCCCCTCCATCTCAGCTTAGCACTAGCCGCTACTGAGTGATATACATTTAAATTTTCCAAACAGCACGTCTTTACTTGGCACATCCACGCCATTTGTTAGCGTTTTGATAGGCATTCTTCGAGGAAGTAGCGTATCAATTTAAATCCCGTAGAATTCTATTTTAATTAAATTTGCCTACGGTGCTCTCTGCGGCAGACTTAAGACATTTCACTTAGTTACGATTACCGTAAAATGTGTTTCCATAATCGCACACTTAAGAAAATCGTACACTTACATCCTAATCCAACCCCTGTTGTTTGGTTCACATTGCACAGCACTACACACATTCTTTGACACAGACGCCATCTGCAGCGACGCGATGCGGCGTGGGACATATTTCGAACGCAGTTTTTGAGTTCGCACGGCCATCACCCCTAATAGCTTTACAGGCCCGCGCACCGAATATCGGAAGCTGGATGACGTAGTCCCCTACGTCATCCAGCTTCCGATAGAGTAGGCTGATGTCCGTGGTGTGTGGTCGAGCATGCACCAGCTTGCTCACTCTGTGTAAGCCTGACTGTCGATGTGCGTGGTTGTTGTTGTCGTCAAATCCAAATTCCCTACTAATGGGGAGGTTCTCAGAAAATGGATTACAGCAATTAAGCGTGAAAATGTTCAAGTGACCAAGAACTCTAGGATAAGTGAAAACCTTTTGTTAACCTTATTTAAACTACTTGTAAAATAAAAATTTTGAACTGGAAAATTTAAATTTGGTTAATTTTATAATCAATGCATCTCCCAGCGGGAAGTCACAGCACTGAAAAGATTTTTGAAAAATGAAATTTATGTTTGTAATGGAAATAATACATTACTTGTGTTGTTATAATAACCCATAACATGTTTTTGCCAATGTATCAAATAAATTCAAAGTAAAATATGTATATTTAGGAAGGGATCTTAAACTTTATTATGGACACAGAATAATAAGGGTTGCATGTTTTTGATCCCAAGAGTAATATGTTGATACATTCGTACATAGTTATTTAAGTGTCTAAGGCAGTGCCAGACTAAACTTTTTTGGGGTCCCTATTTCTGGGCACAAGTGCTTGTAAAATAACTATGTCCTATACCCTATACGAAATATATGTATGTCATGTACACATCTAACATGCCTATGTCTTTTATATAAATGTTAAGGCTTTGTTGCCATGTAAAATATATCTTTTGTGTTTGCAGACATGGAGAGTTGCATTGAATTATCATTTTTAATATTTATTACTAAAGGAACGCAAACATACTAATCATATTATTTATACTAATCATATTATTTATGCTAATAATATCTTTTCGTATTCTAATCATATTCTTTCTAATCATATCCTTTCATATTCTAATCATATTCTTTTTAAATATATCAGAAATCTACAGATATCAGGGCTTGAAAAATATTTGGGAAAAGTTGCATGCCCAAGTGCCCAGTTGGGCATATAACTTTAGGTGTTTATTTACTAGCTGGGCAAGAAATTATTTACTTGCCCAGGTAGTAAAAGGAAAATTTATCTTTTAAGATAACAAACCAGAACCCTATTTTTTTTTTTAAGTTAAAAATATGATCTGTTTTAACATGTTTGTACTTCCATTTTAAGGGTCTGTATTACAAATGTTCAATGCACAAAAGTGTGTATATCAATTTAAGATGCTGATGCTAAAATTGGTATGAAATGGTACGAAGATGAAACTGGTGTTTCGGAATTTTAGTGATTCTGCCATGTTCCTTTTGTTAAAGTTTTCTCCCTTTATCACTAAACATGAGAGGCCAGTTACATCAGAAGCATGCATCCTGTTGTTGTCATTAAGTTGGCGAATCTGTCTTGCTTACCCTTTCAAGTCGAAATTATTGCTACGCTAAATTTTATGCTGTAATTTTTTTTTCTTCTGTATTTTAAAAGATTATTAAACAAACTTGTTAACTCTGCAGTTATTTAAAAACTAACAGAAGTTCTTATTTAAATGCAGTGAAACTCTAAAAGAACGCACGACCTGGTTAGTTGGTGTACGTAAAGATGCGTTCGTTTCGCACATCGCTGTAATGCTCCTCTCCGCGACCACGGACTACTCTAGTGACGTCATAAACCAGTGCGCGGGCCTGTTAAGCTATCAGGGGGTGTTGGCAAGGTACAATTCCCCTTTTAGACGCTATATCAGTACAGCTACACCGTGGCAAAGACAGAAAAGATGAGTTCAGACGCAGCGCCATCTATTGTCGTAGTTTGCATAAACAAACTGATTCCGTATCATTATTTGCATTTGAGATTTTATTTATATTCACTTTCACATGAACAGATGGATATTTGCATTCTGAATTCGTAGTACTTGGGCAAGAGAATTTTTTTGTAGGAACTGGTGTAATTTATGTGTAAATCTCATTCCTCCTTTATTCTTCAACGATCTAGGACTGAGATTTTGGAAAATGTGTAGATTAGCGTCTTAAATTATTTCGTCGGAAAAATGTTAGTACCTGGAAAAAGTGCGATGTACAGATTTTAGAGTATGGAAATTAATGGCAAATGGAGCAGAAATTTCGTATTTTAAATGTCTTTTAAAGAGTTTTATCGTAACATTTACCTGTAAATTCGATGCTGTGAAAAGACGCTGCCGTAGGCCTAACACATCGAACTTACAGGTAAATGTTACGATAAAAATCTTTAAAAGACATTTGAAACAGGAAATTTCTGCACCATTTGCCATTAATTTCATAATCTAAACTCTGTGTGTCGCACTTTTCCCAGGTACTGATATTTTTCCGACGAAATAATTAAAAACGCAAATCTAAACATTTACCTACTATTTTATTTAATATGAGTTTATATAGGTGAAGTTTTTTCTAAAATTGAATTAGGTACGTAATTATCAGAATAAGAATGCTTACCAGAAACAACGGTAGAAGTGACTTGTCATTTGGAGCAAAATCCGGACGAGGTATTGCTTTCAGCAACAGTTGCTTTAGGTTCTGATCTGAGGGGAACTCGTGGAATGAAAATCCCGCGTTTTTCTTTCTCGCAAGATGTGCACATCGGCACACAACCGTAAACCAT
The DNA here is from genome assembly GCA_039090855.1 of Macrothele yani. Lineage (NCBI taxonomy): Eukaryota > Metazoa > Arthropoda > Arachnida > Araneae > Macrothelidae > Macrothele > Macrothele yani. The sequence goes on along the minus strand of CM077009.1, from coordinate 178,020,258 downwards.
TTTGAAAATGGGTTAGATTTTCTTGTTAAAACAACAGTTTGGTTTTAAAACTGTAAGGTTTTCTTAAAAGAAACAGAAGAAAAAACGACGAACATACACAATCCAGCAATTCAAACATGAGCATGAGCATATGTAAAGGATTTTAGGAAGGGATGATGATCATGATGATCATATGTAGAGGATTTTAGGAAGGGAGTGTCTGACCCCAGGTCTTAAACAACCCTTAGAAATAGGAAGCTAGGAGATTTGGGCTAGAGCGCCCGATAGGAAAGTGAAACGGAAGCGAAGTAGAAAGTGGGAGGAAGACGCCCTTATTTATTACCGGGGGGCCAGTACCCGGGGTCCGACGGCTTAACGTGCCCATCCGACGCACGGCGGGTATTTAGTGGATGGAACCTGAGGCCCTTCCCGTGGCAGTCCCGAACGCTGCCCACTCGGCCACCCGCGGCACTTATAGGAAGGTAGTGTCTGACCCCAGGTCTTAAACAACCCTTAGAAATAGGAAGGTAGGAGATTTGGGTTAGAGTGCCCGATAGGAAAGTGACGCGGAAGCGAAGTAGAAAAGGGGAGGAAGACGCCCTTATTTATTACCGGGGGGCCAGTACCCGGGGTCCGACAGCTTAACGTGCCCATCCGACGCACGGCGGGTATTTAGTGGATCGAGCGTTCATACCTGCTGGGATCGAACCTGAGGTCCTTTCCGTGTCAGTCACGAACGTTGCCCACTTGGCCAGCAATTCGAAAAACGTGGAAACTGAGTTATTTATACCTTGGGAAGCAGTGCCATCTAACGGCTGAAAGCGTCCCTAACACCCAATGGCCAATCACCAAAAGTCTATTGTCTTCAACGTTAATGTTGCAGCCTGTTCTTCATCCAGTTCAGCCTTGGTACAGGGTACAGTAGTACAACTTTTCGTGAAGCCTTCGACCATATATAGTGATAGACTTCACTCTAGTAATGGCTGCCACCAGTAACGTAGTCAGAAATTTTTTAAAGAAGGGAGGTCCATGGGACTGTTTCATTGGTGAAAGACTCGTATATACAGGGTGCATAGGAAAGTCCCTGTAGCCTGGAATAACTTGCGAACGGAGAGAGAGCTACAGTTATTCAAGGGAGATAACGGTATAGTAAAGCAACCACGCCCAATCGAATGCATCCCATAGCAACGCCCCTAGGGGCGAAATGCGGAAGTTAGCCATTGCAAATCGAAAATGAAGAGAGATAGGGCAAAATTTCCAATCACAAAGTTGTAGAGCATCAATTAATTAGCACAAAACGACATTTGTTTCACACGGATAAGATAAATTGTCGCCTGAATACCCTAAAATGTCCGAAATCGATGCGCGACCTTTTGTGTGAACGTTTGTAGGGATCGATGCGCGACCTTTTGTGTGAACAATACAGTTTAATGACGTTGGACAAAACAAAAATAAAAAGGGCAAACTGGCTCACAGTGATAAAAAGTTAATGTCGAGTATGTTCGAAGAGTTTGCCATTGCCCACGATACACATTTCTATTCGTGAACGTAACTCTGCATGCACATTCCTCAGCATGGAAGGTGCCACACTATCGCAAACAGCTGTAACACGACGACGTAGATCCAGCAGACTTGTAGGCGCTGTTGCATACACCTGATTTTTTACGTAACCCCAGAAATCCAAGCTCGCCATTCTCCCACAGCGTACGTAGACCTAAACTTCTGATCAGGGTACATCTTGCTACTGGTTTTTATATCGTAGGTACGATACAACGTCACAATCTGCATTTGCATACGGTTACATTTGCGAAATGTGAATATGCAGATTCGAATCGTCGCGCATCAATTTCGGCCATTGTATGGTATTCAGGCGACAATTTTTCTTATCCGTGTGAAACAAATGTTGTTTTATACTAATTAATTGATGCTCTACAAATTTGTAATTGGAAATTTTGCTCTATCTCTTTTCGTTTTCGATTTGCAATGGCTAACTTCCGCATTTTCCCACTAGGGGCGCTGCTATGGGCTGCATTCGATAGGGCGTAGTCGCTTTACTATGCCGTTATCTCACTTGCGTAACTGTAACTCTCTCCGTTCGCAAGTTAATAAGTTATTCCAGGCCAAAAGGACTTTCCTATGCACCCTGAATATATACGAATATATCGCTTTAAATTCGTGCTCAATCTCCTCTTAAAGGAGGGGTACGGACCCGAGGAACCTCCCCCGCCCCCCCCCAGACTATGCCTATGACTGTATTGGGTTCAGCTCCAGAGATCTCGTGGGTCGCTTCATCCTGTATATATCATCACCCTCCAGGTATTCTTTGACTAACCCAGACCTATGCGGACGAGCGTTATCGACCATAAAAAAAGAACCGGGTGCCAACATCCTGAAAGAACATAAAAAGAGCTCTATATAATATCATCTTTGTACCGTGAAATAGTCTGGATGCCTCCCGGAAGCGCATAGCCGTTTTGTATATTACTAGAACGATTGAGTGATGTAATGCCCAGTAAATCACGACGGCAATAGCGATTGTCGGAGGGTGGGGCTTCACCTGCTGCTTCCGGTCATACCATTGCAAATGCGTCACAAGGAGGTTAGAATAAGATATCTGGAGATGCCCTTGTTAATGGAGCAGTACCACTTTGCGTGAAGCCTGTAACCGCGAGCTACAGCCGTCAAAGTGTGGGAAAACTGATGGTTTCCAATGCTATTGCAATGCATTGTGTGTTGACCAGATCGTCTTCTTTCGTCGCAAATGTTTCCAATTTCGCATCATAACTTGCTTCCGATGTGTAGAAAATGCTAAATTCATAAAATTCTTAATTATTTTGAAGCCCCTTCCCATTTTTATTTTAAATTGAAATCATCATCATCATCATCATCATCATTGTCAACCATTATCAATCCACTGCTGGACGAAGGTCTCCCCAAGTTTCCTCCACAACGGTCTGTCTTGTGACAGTCTCCTCCATGTCACCCCTGCATACTTTCGAATTTCATCCACCCATCTCCCATGTGGTCTTCTTCTGGGTCTTTTCCTGTCCCTTGGAATCCAATCTAAAATTTCGGCTGTCCATCGATGATCTGTCCTTCTGGCAGTATGTCCAGCCCATTGCCATTTCAGGGATTTAACTCTGATCATGATGTCTTCCACTCTCGTCATTTTTCGGATCCACGAGTTCCTCTTTTTATCTCTCCTGGTTACACCAAGCATGCACCTCTCCAGGCTACTTTGAGTTGTCTGCAGCCTTTGTATGTCTCTTTTAGTTAAGGTCCACGTCTCTGCACCATACGTAAGCACTGGAAGGATGCATTGATCAAACACTTTTCTTTTAAGACATAATGGCATATTGCTCTTGAAAATTATGCTGTTTCTTCCAAAAGCTCTCCAGGCAAGTTTTGTGCGCCGATTAATTTCTTCATCAATGTGACCCTCACTTGATATCTGCTGTCCAAGATAAACGTTCGTGTCTGTTATCTCCAGCTTTTCTCCATCAATCGATAAATCTTCATTTCTTGTAAAAGCATTGAACATCACTTTTGTCTTCTGAAAGTTCATTTTTAATCCCACTTCTTTACTCTTGTCAGCGAGTTCCTGGATCATACTCTGCAGCTCTGATGGGGTAGTTGCAAAAATGACTACGTCATCAGCAAAACGACGGTGGGTTAGATAATCTCCATTAATCTTTATCCCCTTGTTTTCCCAGCTCAGCGACTGAAAAACACCCTCCAATGTGGCATTAAAGAGCTTCGGAGATATGGTGTCACCTTGTCTCACTCCCTTTCCAATTTTTACGTGTGGTGTATTAAACAGCCTAATCTTTGCACTTGCATTTTCATAGATGTTATTAATGATATTAATGTATGCATCTTCAATACCGCAGGTTTTCAGAGCCATTGTAACTGCTGATGGTTTCACCGAATCAAAGGCTTTTTCATAATCGATGAAAGGCATGCACAATGGAAGTTCATATTCCCTCGCTCTCTCAATCAGTTCTCTCAGTACGTGGATATGATCTATTCTGCTGTAGCCACTCCTGAATCCAGCTTGTTCTCTCGGTTGAGCCATGTCCAGTGTTACCTTCAAGCGGTGTGAAAGAACTTTAGTGAAGATTTTATAAACTACTGATAGGAGGCTGATAGGTCTGTAGTTCCTGAGATCCTCAATGTCACCTTTTTTATGTAGCAAGATCATTGTAGCGGTGTTCCAATCCTCAGGAATCTTTCCTTCATTAAGGCATCGAGTGAAAATTTGGGCGAGTACTGTTTCGATTTCTCCACTTGCTTCTTGTATGATGTCTACAGTAATTCCATCTTCTCCTGGAGCTTTTCCTCGCTTCATGTTCTTGATTGCATGTGCAACTTCTGCTGGAAGGACTGGAGGAACTCTGGTACTGGTATCTTTCATGATGTCTGGAGTGCATATATCATCCCTTTCATATAATTTGGAGTAGAAATCTTTCACTCTTGTCAAAATTTCGCCTCTATTTCTTGTTACAGAACCATCTTCTTTTCTCAGTGCCATAATCTGTTTTCTTCCCTTACTGAGATGTCCCTTTGCTATCTTTAGGCTTTGGTTGTTTTCAACTGCTTTCCTCACTAGTTCACAGTTGAATTTCCTTACGTCTTCAGTGATACTTTTTCTTACTGTCTTGCATAGCTCTATATATTCCACTTTGGAAGTCACATCTTCTTTAGTTGTCCTCATCTCTTTTCTTTTTTGCATCAACATTTTGGTTTTTCCTGATAATTTGTTCACATGCAACTTGTTCTTAGACCCACTAATTTTGTTGCTGTTTCCATAAGAGCTTTGGTTACTTTTCTGTTAACTTCAGAGATGTCCACTTCTTCCGATGTTAGGCCTTCTAAAGCAGAGAACCTGTTCTTCAGTTTCAACTTGAAGGTATTATGGTGTTTTTTAAGGTTGGTTATGTCAATAGATTTTGTTTGTCTTATGAGCTTGCCACGTTCAAGTTTAGTGTTGAGGTGCATCTTACATCTCACCAATCTATGGTCACTACCTGTGTTGAACTTGTTTAGCACGCTGCAGTCTTCTATGACGAATTTTTTGTTACACATAATAAAATCAATTTCACTTGTCGTCCCATTTGGACGTCTCCATGTCCATTTCCTGTGTGGCTTTTTCTTGAAGAAGGAGTTCAAGATGAAAAACCCTTCTGCCTCTGCAAACTCAACGAGAGTATTTCCACGCTGGTTTCTGTTGCAGTGACCGAATTTACCTACTGAAGTTTCATTCTGTTGCCGTTGCCCTATTTTTGCATTGAAATCTCCCATAATTATTTTCAAGTGCTGCTTACCTTTATTATTTAGATGACAAATTTCCTCATAAAATTCTTCAATTTCTTCTTCAGGATGACTTGTGGTGGGTGCATAAGTTTGAATAATCTGAGCCTGGTATCTTTTCGAGAGTTGGATAACAAGTCGTGCAGCTCTGTCAGAGGAACTTTCAACTTCTACAACTTTATCCTTCAGTTTCTTGTTTATTATAAATCCAACACCACTAGTTCTGCCAGTATCTGTCCCACGATAGTAGAAGAGATGTCCACTTTTCAGTTCGATGAGATCTTCTCCTTTTCTCCTTACCTCACTTAGCCCTACGATGTCCCACTTGATCCTTTGTAGTTCCTCTTCCAATTCAAGAAGCCTTGAATCAGAAGATAGGGAGCGTCCATTGTAAATAGCCAAGGTCAGCATGAGATGGCAGCCTAGTCCGGTCCTCCGGGGATTCTTAGCACCCTCTGCCTTCATGTCGCACTGGCCGCTGCCTTGGCCAGGTACATTCCAGCTGCCGGAGACTGAGGGCCAAGATTTAAGTTGTGGAATCATTTTGGTGGGGTTTGGCCATAATTCACCACGCTGGCCAAGCGGGTTGGTGAGTGTGGGATAGAATTTCCTCTAATCCCGATGGTATAGTTATACCGCTATTGGCGGTCGTCAGAGCCCCTTTAGTGGGAACAGGATGCACCACGAGAAGGCGGGGTTGACACGCAATTCCAAAATACACCCGTTGAAATCGCATAGGTGTTATGTAAACAACGTCATATTCCCACACCTGGCGGCTTCATGGTTAAGAAACTCAGGGCATTTTTTTTTCGATTGGAGGTTTAACAACCACCGTGAGCAACTCAATGTGCTATAAGCAGTCGCCCGTCCCTAAATTAGGGTCACTGGTTCCAGGGAAGGGAGAGAGCCAGCGCCGTAAGACAAACACAACATCCATGCCTGACCAGGATTCGAACCCGGACCCCTTACGGACGAATGACCAGAGGCTAGCGCCTTAGACCACAGCGCCACCGGGGCGGCACTCAGGGCATCTCCAGAAGTATTATTCTAACCTTCTTGAGGCGACGTCACAAGATGGCGCTGAGCATGAACAAACATCTGTTCCTCCCGTCCTTAATGATCCCCACAACGTTTCAATGTGATTGGTGAAATGTGCTCATATTTTGCAGTTTCTTCATTTTTTTGTGACAATTTGAAGCTAATTCAAAGTGGTGAAAATGATGTGGTCCTCTCACATCCAGTCATTTCATTATGAAACACATCGACGGAATCCATAGTCATTGGTATCATCCTCATCTCGTGCTTACTTGATCTTCAGAATACATGGTAGTAAATTTTTAATTTGTTCTATATTCTACTAGTTGATTTAGCAATAGTGCCAAGTGAAATATTTACTAAACTTTGCTTGTTTCAGACAACTGTTAAAATCGAAAAAAAAAATAAATAAAAAACGCTGTCTCGATTCTCTCAAAGTTGTGACGTATTGCAAAATGTATGACAAAAGTTCAACTGTATTTCTATTTTGTGTGCAACAATATTTTGGTAGTTCTTATAATTATACTTTTCCTTTCTTTCCGAACAGTGAAGGACTAAGCCTTTTGAAAGAATAAACATATGTATTTGTGGACCACATTGCATGTGATGTAAATAATTTTTCTGAAGCTGATAAAAGATGTCAGTTGGGGATGGGATTGATTATTTGAAAGAAGTGTTTCGTAGTGGATATAAATAAAAAATTCTACTCAGGACATTTGTTTTTAATGGTCTGAATTGCAAACAGTAAGCAGATCTGAAGTTCAGGCTACAAATACTGTAGGTAAGCTTTGTTTTATTTTCTTGCAGACATGTTTAATGACTAGGAAGTTTTACATTTGTAAGGGCATCGATTTCTTATGTCCAGTTAAACTGTCTTGGAAGTGTGGTAAGAACGATTAGATAACAAGAAAGCACAGTTGAAATGTGTATATGGTGTTTGCATATGCTATTTGTAGTTACCATTTCTGTTTGCGCCTCCTGAAAACTAAACCATGAGCGCCCGTGTTTGCGGTGAAAGGTATCGGAAGGTAAAAATAATTTTTTGAGTTGGGTGTCTTCAGCCCAAAGAAAAAAAAATCCCACTTCTCAACCAGAAAAAAAAATTAACAGCACTGGCAGTCTTTTATTAACTTCTAGAGACTGGGTAATGTTATACAAATTCATTAGTAACAGGTATTGGCAAATTGACCCCCCCGAATTCTGTTTTGTTGCTTCCCTGATATTTCACATGGATAACTTTAGCCGCTATTTTCAATCACTTATTAATCGCAGAGGTTGTTTACGTTTGAGATTGTGGTTTTGCAGGCGTCTTTATCCTATGCATAACACTAGCACAGGCTTGTTTACGATTTACAAGGTGCCTACGGAATTTGGGAAATGTGTTTTCATGGTCATTTTTAAAAGCTCTCTGTATATATATATATATATATGTTTGTGTGTGCGTGTCTGTAGCTCTGCCTTGGATAGGGATCCACGGTAGTGCTACACCAAAACCGATATATACCGCTGCACATTTACCTTGGATAGGGATCCAAGGCAGCGGTATATGTGCACACACACACACACACACACACACATGTTAAAGAAGGGAAACACTCTGCCCCCTCTTTTTTTCTACAAACAAAGTGTCCTTGCTAGTAACAAAAAACTGACTCATCATACTTTGATTATGCTCAAAGTAAGGCATAGTTAAAGGATATGTAATTAAATCACCATTGTGCTACATACTTTCATTACAATCATTCTTTAGGATTTATTCCTGTTTTGGGAGACATAAGCATCGCGTCATTTGCCCGCAGAGGATCTCTGTTGTCCAACATACCACACGTCTGGCATCAAATCAGCCTTCCGCAAACAATTTTGGTGTTCGAAAACAAAAATGCATGCGGAAGAAGCTTATGTTCGAAAACTGAAACGTATTTACTGAAGAAGCTATATTATTTGTATTAAAATATTACAAAAAAACCGTGATATCAATGTAGAGAAACAAAAGATTTAAGAAAAAGAACTTGTAAAACATTGGCCGCTGGCTATTCCAGTGTCTCAGCTCACTTGCTTTGATGCCCAACAACCCCAAAATTGTTACTGACAGAAGATTTTTCTGTTGCAGGAGTTTTTATGTGATACAAAAACATGATGTCAATATGAAAAAAAAGTTTAAAACAATCGGTAAAAATAAATACAGATGTGGTCTCCCAAAGTCAGAAATCATCTTTCCACAATACGTGGCTGACTTCATTTCACTGTGTGCTCTACCCATAGAGAGATGACATCTTCTCATAATCCCTTATAACTAGGTAAATATGGAGAAATGCATCAGTTAGAAGTTATTGTCCCTAGAGATATAAGTTTTTGCACTCATAGTTTAGATAAAAATGCGAAGAAACCTGGTGAAAAAAACTCAGCAGAGTTCTTTCCATGTAAACACATTTGTTTTTGGTGGTCAACAACCTAGAAATTGCCTCTAACAAGGGACTTTTCTGTTGCAAGAGTTTATTCTGTTTTTAAGTAATACAAAATCCTGTTAGTTAATGTAAAACAATAAAAGCTTTTTAAAACAATCTGCAAAAAAAAAAAAAAATACAGATGAGATTTCCCCAAATCAGCTCACTGCAACATGCGGCTGACAAAAATTGATTATACGTTCTCCTGTAGAGAGATGGCACCTTATTGCAAATCTTTTTGCTATGTAAATATGGTGAAATACATCAGCAGATATTGGTCCCAGAGATATAGGTTTTTGTACTCATGGTTTGGATTGAAATGTCTGTCATCAAAATATGTCTGCAAGAAGATAAAACAAAGCTTACCTACAGTAATTTTAGCCAGAACTTCAGATCTGCTTACTGTTGTAATTCAGACCATTAAAAACCAAATGTCTTGAGTGGAATTTTTTATATATATCCACTGCAAAACACTTCTTTCAAATAGTCAATCCCATCTCCAAGTGACATCCTTTATCAGCTTCAGAAAAATTCCATCAAATGCAATGTGGTCGACAAATACATATGTTTATTCTTCCAAAAGGCTTAATCCTGCACTGTTCGGATGGAAAGGAAAAATAAAATAATAATAATAATAATAATAATAATAATAATAATGAGGGGTGCAAGGAAATCCAAGGAGAATACCAAATAGATAAGATACAAAATATTAATATGTAAGAATAACCAAAATATTATTGCACACTTAACAGATATACAGTGGAACTTTGGTTATACATTCTGCAGTATTTCACAACTTTGAGAGAATCGAGACAGCGTTTCTTTTTTGCGATGTTAATAGTTGTATGAAACAAGCAAACATTGGTGAATATGCTTACCTTGACATTTTAGTCCATAGGGCGTGTTTCCATTTGTTTATCGGAAATCTATAAAATGAACACTGATTTTTGAGTCTTGTGAATACAGTATGCTGCAAAACATAAAATCATGTCTAATATACTCAGTTTTTCCTTAAAAAATCAATTTTACAGGACTACCGACAGCCGCCAACAGTAAAACTAATGATGAGTAAATTATGGGTGCCGCCCTGGTGGCGCAGTGGTCTAAGGCGTTGGCCTCTGATCATTCGTCCGAAAGGGGTCCGGGTTCGTATCCCGGTGAGGCATGGATGTTGTGTTTGTCTTACGGCACTGGCTCTCTCCTTTCCCTGGAACCAGTGACCCTAAATTAGGGACGGGCAACTGCTTATAGCCCATTGAGTTGCTCACGGTGGTCGTTAAACCTCCAATCAAAAAAAAAATTATGGGTTGTTAACACCAAAACAACAACAAACAAGTATAAATCCGTGTGTTATTGGCGGTAAGAAAAACAATATGGTCTTCGGCAAAATTTCCCCGTCAACGGACTGCTTCATCATGCAGCTACAACGGAAACAGAATCAAACTAAAATAGACAAATTTGGATACACATAATTAAGTAAATATGATATGTAGAACAACACGCTCGAGCAGGCCAAACACGTGGGAAAACAAATGAAATTTTGTGTTACGACATATGATCAAAAACGTAATAAAACATTAATGCATATAGAATCATTGCATACTGCTTATGCCAAGATGTCTCCAAGCTACAGGGAGCTCAATTGAAAATTTTGTGTTGCAAACATCATGGCGTGTCAATATCTTAATAGATTCTCTAATAGCCGCTTTTCTGGAATCCTTGTAAGGAGCAATTTTGCGGATGTTCTGCCATTGCGGCTGCGTTCCCTGTACAGCTACTTCCTGGGCAAGCGCTGTGGTAAGCTTATTAAGCTTTACATCTCTTTTATGTTCCGCCATTCTCACACTGAAAGAACTTTTGTGAGTCCCACATAATGCGCAATGGAGGAGTGCGGGTACTGCAGTGGAACGCTATAGATAACGGCTTCCGTAAGGCTTGTGGTGTCATTCCTATACTGTCAAGAATCTCTCAAAGATATTTTCGCAGCCATTGACATTGCTACGAACTCGAGTTACTTTTCCTACGATGCGCATGTTTACAAGCAATCCAAAGGGGTACCGATGGGATCAGTATTGTCTCCTGTGCTCGCGGAGGCTGTGATGAGACCACTTGAGGAAGCCATACTCAATAACCTACCCAGAACCCCAAAACTATGGTTACGCTACGCGGATGATATCTTTTTCGGCTGGGAGCATGGGGAGCATCACTTACAAGACTTTGTCGTCGCTATGAACAAGACTTTGTCGTCGCTGTGCATGATGACATAAAATTTGATTTCGAAATTGAAAGCCAAGGAGAAGTACCTTTCTTGGATGTGCTCGTGAGGAGATTAGCACCAAGGTGTATTGCTAACCCATGCACGTAAATAACCCTATTCTGACAACCTCACCCAACCCAACAACCCATAAATACGCACTCTTCACATACAGAGCTAGAAGGGCCAAGATGCTGGGATTTATAGCTTTGATATACACTGACGGAAAAAAAAAATCCCAACACCAAGAAGGGGTTGTGTTAGATAAACGACAGTTGGCGGGCGGTGAGAGTACATCTGTAAGATGACGTCTATGCAAATTTCGCGCTCGGCGCATACGAGTGGCGCTAGTAGCGCCCCTCGGAACATGCAAAGCAGGTTTGCTGTAAATACGCGCCTTAACGTTCGTGAGCGTTAGTTATCGTTGAGATTCAACGTAGGGTGTTGATGTTAGTCAAGAATGCCTTTAAGAAGCCATTATCAACAGCTCACGGAGTTTGAACGAGGTCGTGTAATAAGGCTACGAGAAGGTGGATTTTCGTTCCGCAATATTGCAGAACGACGTGGCAGGAATGTAGCCACTGTGCGTGATTGTTGGCAGTTGGTAGCGGTGGTCAAGGGAAGGTACTGCCTCAAGAAGACCGGGTTCCAGCCGGCCACGTGGCACTACTGAGAGGGAAGACCGCCGTGTACGGCGTATGGCCGTGGCGCATCGTACCGCGTCTGCAGCAGCAATTCGAGCTGCAGTTGCCACCACAGTGACACAACGAACTGTTACAAATCGGTTACTTGAAGGACAGCTCCGAGCCAGACTCCCTGTAGCGTGCATTCCACTTACTCCAAACCACTGCCATTTGCAACGTCAGTGGTGTCAAGGTAGAGCTCATTGGAGGACGGAGTGGAGATCTGTTGTGTTTTCTGATGAAAGCCGGTTCTGCCTGGGTGCCAGTGATGGCCGTGTGTTGGTTAGAAGGAGGCCAGGTGAGCGCCTGCAACCAACCTGTCTGCGGCCGAGACACACTGGACATACACCTGGAGTTATGGACTGGGGAGCAATTTCCTATGACAGCACGAGCACTCTCGTGGTTATCCCACGCACCCTGATGGCACAATTGTACGTCGGTTTGGTGATTCAACCTGTTGTGCTGCCATTCATGAACAGCATTCCAGGGGTGTTTTCCAACAGGATAACGCTCGCCCGCATACCGCTGTTGTAACCCAACATGCTCTACAGAGTGTAGACATGTTGCCGTGGCCCGCTAGATCACCAGATTTTTCACCAATCGAGCACGTATGGGACATCATTGGACGACAACTCGAGCGTCACCCCAACCAGCATTAACCGTCCCTGTATTGACCGACCAAGTGCAACAGGCATGGAACTCCATCCCACAAACTGACATCCAGCACTTGTACGACACAATGCATGAACGTTTGCGTGCTTGCATTCAACATTCTGGCGGTTACACGGGTTATTATTGTACCAGCATTTCACATTTAAAATGGCTCTTCTCGCGCTTACAATAAGCTGTGATCTTGAAACCTTAATCGATTAAATATGTTACCTATACAAATGTATTGCCGCCATTTCATTCCTCTATAACTATTTTTTCGTGGTGTTGGGATTTTTTTCCGTCAGTGTAGTTCGATATTACGTATCCTTCTCCATACTCCTCTTACGTGTCTCTAATGGGTCGAAAAATCTTTGTAAGTATTTTATTTTCAAATCGTTGTAGAATATTACAGTCTTGGACAGTTGCGCTCCAGGTCTCAGCTCCAAATAAAACTATGGGTCTAATGCAGGTTTTATAAAGTTAAATTTTAAGCCTCTGTGATAGCGTTTTAGGAGACAGAAGATGCTGCATAAAAAAAATAAGCTCTATTTCCAGACTTTTCCAGACCAGTTTCGTTTGATTTTTACAGAATGTGCTAATCAGGCAATATCGTAGAAATGATTAGCATTCCGGTGTCGTAGGCGCATGCGTACCGCCTCTAGCAAATCAGATCATGCAACGTCACAGACCGGAAGCGCGGCGTAGCTCTGTCGACATGTCAGTGCTTCGTCGGCAGTCGGTAAGGATTCATCGTCGTCGTGTAAAACAGTTCTACAGTCACATCAGCGAGTTAGACAGAAGTTGCACTATCGGCATAAGAGACAGCAGTGATCCCTTCGGGAAGATTGCCTGTCGTGTGGGGTACCGTCTGACGGCCGTGCAGGGAATCGTACAAAGTAAGGCATAGGGCATGAAGAGAAGGTTCTGCACGGCGTACAAGACAACTCAGAGGGACAACCTTCATCTTATGAGGTTTTTGAGTGACCGTTCTGCATAATCTGTCGTTGGCACAGCAGTGGCGTATTTCACGGATGTCAGCTGTAACAGAACTTCGCGGGTTATTACAGTTCCGGCTGCAGGCTTGTGTGCCCTTCCTCATGCTACTTTCGACGCCGCAGCAACGGACTGCCAGGCTGCAATGATGCATTGAAGAGAGTGGCTTGACGATCAGCAGAATATCGTGTTCTTGGACAAAATTTGCTTTTATTTAGGCAAAAGGATGGCCGCGTCCGTGTCCGCCGACGACGAGGGAAAGAGTCTGGGAGAATGCATTCGCATCAGGCATACTGCACCAACACGAGGCATTACGGCCTGGGGTGCTATCGAGTACGACAGCAGATCACCTCTCGTGAGAGTCCGTACCAAAGACCTCGGAGGGGAATATACTGGCAAATACCTAGCTACTTCCGTCAGTATTTGAAAACCGGATGTTCCGCCATTAGTGAGGACGAAAATTGTTCATGAGCATTTGCAAGTTGCGCTGGTGTTGCAAATCGTGCTTTAAATAGTTGTTCTAAATAGCAAATATGGTCAGGTACTGTGTTAGTTATGAATGCAAGAGTGAAGCTATATCATCCACGGAATGCGGCCGACATGAAGAACAGTTCACAAGTAAGTTAAATTAGGTGTTTTGCTCATTGTTGTTCATAATGTCTTTGGCTGTAATTGTATAGAAATCTGGATGATCACGGTGGCCATCGTACCCCAAACGAAGCAAAAAACAAGGCAAAAGATATCCGCTACTATTACCTCATAATTTTAACAAGCGCGGCGTATTGGTCACATGCATGCAGTGTGACTGATGAGTATTATTCGTGCTAAATATCTGGAAATGTATAGAATGGCAGAGCAGTATTTAAAGGTATCTTTCCTCGCTCGTTTCCAATTAAGAGTCCTTTTCGATTCCTAGCATTTGACTCTCACGTAACGTTTTTTCTTTTCATGGGAAACTGATCCATTTAAACAATTTCAATAAAAGTTGATAAAAGTAATTAATAATAAAACTTTAATAAAAAATACTAAATAATACACTGCTTAAAACAATTAGGGAATATCGTAGTTTTGTATGAAAACTGTGAGGAATGGAAAACGTCGGAGGTTGAAATAGGAACTACAGACGTAGTACGCCATGTGAGATGAAAAATATGACCGAAACAATTAGTAATTTAAATTTAATAATTTTTGAGGAGACGAACGTAGAAATGCATATTTATGAACATATCATAAAAATGAAAATAAAGGTAAAATTTTGCCAAAAAAATTAGATTTAATAGGGAGTATGGTTTCCCCTGCCAGAAAGCAATGTTACACACCTGTAAGGCATGGAGTCAATCAGAGTATTAATGAGGGATTAGGGAATTAATTCCATCCCACTCCTGCAAAAGAGCACTTTCCAATCACTGGACTGTTTGTGGAGGGGTTGATCGAGCAGCTACCCTTCTTCCCAGAATGTTCCAGACATGCTCGATGGAGTTCATGTCTGGGTAACATGCTGGCCAATCCATTCGGATGATTCCCTCATCAAACAGGAAGTCGTTCACACATCGAGCACAATATGGCCTGCAACTATCGTCCACGAAAATTAATTCATCTCCGATTGTTGCAGCATTAGGGACGACGACTAAGGGTCTGAGGATCTCGTCCCCATATCGCTGAGTAGAAAGTGTTCCGTTTCTGATGATGTACAGGTTGGTTCGACCATTGATAGAGATACCGGCCCATACCATCACTGCGCCTCCTACAAATCGAACACTATCTTGCCCATTATTTTGAGGAAACGAGGTAAAAATTATGAGTCGCCTATTGTCAGGATGTAGAGTAAAGCGCGGCTCGTCTGAAAAGAGAACATTGTTCCATTCATTTATTCTCCAGTCGGCATAGTTGTGTACCTAAGGTCTGCGGGCGGCACGGTGGCTTGCGGTTAAAGAAACACATACCATAGGTCGTCGAGCATACAAAACAACACTGTTGAGTCGGTTCCAAACAATTTCAGTTGAAACATTTGTGCCAGTTGCCGTAAGGAGTTTGCGTTGCAGAAGAGTGGCGTTCATACTCCGGTTTCTCCTGTGGGTCAGTGATAAAAACCGCTCCTTATTTCTTGATGTTGCTCTCCTACGACCTTACCCTGGTCTTCGCCTTACATTTCAGGTAACTGAAAACCGATACCGAAGTCTGGAAATCAGGCTTTGAGACACACCAACGGCTTTCGCTATTTGCGATTGGGTTTGACCATCTTCTAAGCGACCGATAGCCCTCCAGGCTACAGATACGGATAAATCACGTCGTTCGAACATCACACTCATCAATAACGCACATTCAGAGCATGTGAATCGTTTTTATACTGGACTAAACGATCTTACCATACATGTCACTACTCATTCGCTGACGGAAATATGCCCTTTTTAACGTCACACACACACACAAAAAAAATGCGTACTCAGGTGTTTGTTAGTGTGCAAAAGTTTCATTCTAATCACTTTCCTTCAATTTCTCTTAGCATAGAAATAGTTGTCAGTATTTCATATCAAAACCATGATATCCGAGTACCTCGTTCCCTCAAAATGACATTTCTATATTATGTGAAATTACGGTTTGGGAATTGTATCTTTTATTCCGATGTAACGGCAACAGTCAAGACCCATATGACACTCAAGATTCTTACCCATAATGCATCGCTGCACTCCTATAAAAAAAACTAAGAGAGTGCTGAATTACCCATCTGTTCTACCTGATGATGGGGTGAATGTTGCCCCGAAAGTGCTAGTGGGGTATTTTAATCTGTAAATAGTTTCACATTTATTAAATATCGTACCAAGACGGTGAAGTTTTTATTTCATTTGAAACATTTGTACGAAGTTACTCTTTCATCTATATGATATCCCCTAATTGTTTTGAGCAGTGTAGAAACAACAAATCAAATTTGAAAATTTCACCGATAAAACACTTTTTTTCTTAGAACTACATCACTGTTCCGTTCCCAATCGGCACTTCTGTGCATGTGGGTTTTTCACATCCAGGGACTTCTATTCAAAAGTTCCTGGTTGACCTAGGGAGGAGGGGAGCTAAAAGTTAATTTGCTAGCCAACCTGACTTTTAGTCTCAATCAAATCTCTTTGGCTCTTCTCGATTTTTTAAGAGGGCTCGAGCATACCGATTCCCTTGACTCACTTTTTTTGCAAGTTTTCGACTTTTCACTTAGTATTTTCACTTTTAGGATTATTTGGCTGTCGGCGTTGGGTTTTTTTTACTTTTCTAGTTTGTTGTATACGATATTTCCTCCCCAAACCACCGTTGGTTTTATTTTTAGTACACCTGGATTTTGATCTGGAGCTGAATACACTCTTGCGGAAAAATGCAAATAATGGCTAAAATTATTACACACACAAAATTCTTTTTGCTGGCTAGGTCTGTTTACAGACCAGGATTATGCTGCTAAGGTTATTTACAGATGAATAAATTAGGTCGCGAATCCCAGCAAAATTAGTTTTTTTCAAGGAGGTTAGAATAAGATATCTGGAGATGCCCTTGTTAATGGAGCAGTACCACTTTGCGTGAAGCCTATAACCGCGAGCGACGGCCGTCATAGTGTGGGAAAGCTCATGGTTTTCAAGAATATTGCAACGCCTTTTGTGTTGGCTGAATCGCATTCTTTCATCGCAAATTTTTCAAATTTTTCAATGTGACTTGCTGCGGGTGTGTCAGAAAATGCTGAATATATAAAATTCTTAGTTCGTTGGAGACTTCTTTCCATATTTCTTTTGAATTGAAATACCCGAACGTTCGTGCGAATTTTAAACAAAACATAACGTTAAATTGGAAAACTTCACTCCTGTAAGAAATATAATAATTCATTCCGGTTTGATATTAACGCGCTTTCTGCAACCCAAAACCACGCAAATTCCAAAATACACACAGCTGAAATCACATGGTACCATGTAAACAACGGCAGATTTCCATATCGTGTGGCTTCACGGTTAAAAGATTCAGGGAATCTCCAGAAGTATTATTCTAACCTTGGTTTTTTCACCACAATTTTGCGTGAAAAATAAGTCTTTGAAATCACTTCAGAGAGCTTAGAAAAACACCTTTTTATTGAACTCTCCAAAAGGTAGAGAACCTTTCAAGGGTCAGTTTTGTCCAGAAATCAGTGATTCATGGAAAGGCAGAAAACCTTTTTTTTTTTTTTTTACCCAGGGCTCCGCACCTGAAATGGCAGAGAACCTTACTTATTAAGGCAGGGTACCTATTTTCTCACTAAATTACTAATTACTCCCTAATTAGTGATCTCACTAAATTACCATGTAAAAGAATATCTGCGACGAGAAATTGTTATATGCCTGGAACTGTTCTGCGGTAAAGGCGCTTCGATCAAAGACAAAGTTATAGAAAGTATTTACTATCTGCCAGTGCCGTAGCCGGAAATTTCTTAAGGAGAGTGGTTCATGGGCGAAAACCTCGTACAGACATACACTATCTACCAACAAGTAATTGGACACCTGTGATACCAAAGGAAAACGATGTTTATTTACCTTCAATACTTGGTGGAGCCTCCACGAGCGGCGACCCTCCAGGGAATACTCTCAACCAGGCATTGTACGACGGCTAGCGGTATTTTCTTCCACTCGGCTTGGAGAAGACAGGTCAGTTCCTTCACCGATTTCGGACGGTGGGGCCACCCCTTAAGTCGACGCTCCAACTCGTCCCAGAGGTGCTCGATAGGGTTAAGGTCCGGGCTCTGCGCAGGCCAGTCCATTCGATTAACCCCGTTGTCACCATACCAAGCCATGGTGGACCTCGCAACATGACAGGTGGCATTGTCATCCTGAAAGTAACATGGGTCCACCCCGTAAAACTGCCACAACGTAGGAAGCGCATGGTCGTCCAAAATGGTGCAGTAGGTTTGGGCGTTGAGTCTACCAGGAATTGCGACCAAGGGTCTCGTGCCATACCAGGATAAACACCCCCATAGCATAATTCTGCCACCGCCGAACTTCACAGTTGGCACCATACATTCCGGCAGGAGGCGTTCTCCAGGCAGACGCCAAACCCAGGACCTGCCATCCGAACGGTAGAGGGTGAACCTTGATTCGCCGCTCCATGGAATCTGTTTCCACTGTTCAACGGTCCACCGTCGACGTTCTTTGCACCATTTTAGCCGAGCAGTGCCATTGGACTTGGTGATCAAAGGCTTGTGGACGGCAGCACGTCCATGATAATCGAGCAGATGGGCTTCCTTACGGATGGTATTCATCGAAAGAACACTCCCGGATGCCTGTTGAAACTCCTCGCGGATGTGGCCCAACGATTTGGTGCGGTTCTTCCGAATTTCTCTGGCCAGCACCCGTCGGCCTCTAACTCTCAGTTTTGTGGGTCTGTCGGGTCGGGGCACATTCCGATAGTCACCTCTCATCTTCCACTGGCCAATCACGTAGGCCCCCGTCGATTTTGGGTACTTCAACTCGCTGGATATGTCACGTAAGGATCGGCCATTTCTGTGATACCCGACGATTACACCTTTCTCGAAATCAGAGCTCCGAACTGCGTGGGATCTTGCGACTGGTTTCGTTGTTGTTTCCCACACGATATTTTAACGGTGGCGGGCGTGACGTGTATCAGGGCCGCAGATATCGTCGATTGCAGGGGTGTCTAATTACTTGTTGGTAGTGTAGTTAAAGGCTTATTAACGGTTTTACTGTAATAGCATCACAACAGGATTTGTTTATTTTTGTTTTTAGCAAAACGAAATGAAAAAAAAAATATTTTTCCGAAAGTAAGAAAAAGAATCTAGAATGTAAGTGATGCAGAAAGTGTACTTTTCTGTTTAATGATTCCTGTGGTTTTTATCCTATCAAAAAAAAAAGTTTTACCACAAGATTTTAGAAGTTTCTATACCATCTGCGTTTTCACTATGAGCCTCTTGTCTTTTGTTTTTATTTTGATTGGAGGTTTAACGACCACCGTGAGCAACTCAATGGGCTATAAGCAGTCGCCCGTCCCTAATTTAGTGTCACTGGTTCCAGGGTAGGGAGAGAGCCAGTGCCGTAAGAGAAACACAACATCCATGCCGCACCAGGTTTCGAACCGGGACCTCTTTCGGACGAATGATCATAGGCCACCGGAGCTTTTTGTAACATGTAAAGAAGGGTGAATATATGTCAAATACGTGGAGATAATGTAAATAGACGATCCATCGCTGTATCCACGTAATTTTAAAAACATTCAAAATATTTTATAAACCTTCAGTAATAGTCCATTTACATTATGTCCACGTATTCGATATATATTCACCATTTCTATGGCCCTTTGGATTTATCAGCTACAATTAAATAGTTGGTGTGTTAAAAGCCACCAGATGACTTCTCAGTTGCTGAGACCATCAATACGGATTTGTGTAGTCAAACGCTGACTGATGAACCACTCATGCCGCTGAGAATTGTTGGCACCAAGGAGGTTAGAAGTACGAGGAGCTGGCAACAGCCCCTCTCCCTGTGCTTCTGGCGTGACGCCACTTTTTATCAGCTGACTACGCCAATGCGCCCAACCTAATAATCTCCTGTAAATCTCTATGGGGAAATCGCGATTTTGAACGGGATTTTCGGACCCTTAATCTACCCGTACAAGCATGGAAAAAATAGAGGCTGAAATATTCATTCCCATAATACAAAATATCTAGAAAAAGCAGGAAAATATGTGTTGGTGTTTTTTTAAAAAATTGAACAAAATAATGATTTTTTGCCCATGTGCAAGTAACCATGTTTAAAATATAACCAAAAGCCTAATGTTAAGAAATAAGAGGTCCGAAATATTCCTTCTTTCCATCCTTGGTTTGCATGCGCTAAGCAAAACTGCTTAAGCTGCAGGAAGTGACGTCACGTTTCCGAACTCTCGCAGTGCAGACTCTCACTACCTCAGAGAGGACAGAAACAGCTGATCTGTTTTAGCTTCACTCAAAACGGGTCCCTTCACCTCCTCTTCTTCTAACCTCCTTGATTGGCACCGTACCGTAAATGCGAACGCACTCGACTAGTTATTGAGAGATCTGAAATTCGATCCCAGCGGAGTCGGGACACAATTTTTCAGTTGCTATGCGTTGTTTATAAAATTACGTGGACAGAGCGGTGACATCGTCCATTTATGTAAAGAGGGGTAACTTTTCTTTTCAAAATTTTCCTCTTATTATATTGAATGAGTTTCTCTCACCAGTTGTCATGAATACAGAGAATGGTAACGTAAAACGACAGGAGTTGCCATCTGTGTTTCATTTTTCTACAAATATGATCCAGCTAATGGCATCATACAGAGAAATTTTTGTTTGTCGTATTTGCAATTTGCTTTGCTGGAAAATGTCTGCCGCCTCATTGCGTTAGTGCTTTTATTAAAATGCATTGGCAACTGGATCAGCAATTGCAGAAATATGCTTTCAGGACTTGTTTGATGTCATTTCTGTTTTTCCTGCTGCTGGCATTGATAAGAAAATTAAAGGAGCGAGGGTTGTGTTTGCACCATTAAAGGTAATTTTAAACTTATTTGTTTTGTGTTATAAAACGTAGATGTTGCAGTATATTCGGTAATTATTCTTTTAGATGTCAAACCACTCTGATGTCTTTCTTTGGATGCGAGATCACAATTTCACTCAGAGAGCTTGCTTTATTTTTTTCATGATTGCATCAAGTCCAATTTAATGAGGAAGGGAGGAGATTATTATAGCGTCTTCTATCTCTTAAATGAAAATCGTTAGTTAAACAGCATGGAGTCACTACTGAAACTTTATAGAAGTCCCTCATGAATTCATTATTATGGAAGGAGAAAAGGATGCTGATACTTCACCACACATTGTTATGGATACAAGTGAGAATGTAAAATATGCATCCAGAATTTCACAGGAGAATCCAACTTTGCAAGGTAACCAGTTCTGCACAAGTGAAAAATCTTTCCTGTGTGATGTGTGTTTCAAGAAATTCACAACGAAAGATTGGCTTTCCATGCATATGGTGCAGCACAAAAGTGAAAACCCCCACCTGTGCAATGTATGCTTGAAACAGTTTGCTCACAGAAGAGGCCTTTTAAGACACATGCTGCTTCACACTGGTGAAAAGCCTCACAAGTGTAATGTTTGTGCCAAGAAATTCACGTCAAAAAATAATCTTTCACGTCATGTGCTGCTTCATACAGGTGAAAAGCCTCACCAGTGTCATGTATGTTCCAAACAATTTGCTCAGAGCAGTAACCTTTTAAATCACCTTCGGCTTCACACTGGTGAAAAGCCTCACAAGTGCGATATATGCTCCAAACAATTTACTCAGAGAAATACTCTTTTAAATCACATGAGGTTTCACACTGGTGAAAAGCCTCACAAGTGTGATACATGCTCTAAACAATTTGTTCTGAGAAGTCACCTTTCAAGTCACATGCTGCTTCACACTGGTGAAAAGCCTTACAAGTGTGATATATGCGCCAAACAATTTGCTGCAAAAGACAAACTCACGAGGCACATGCTTATTCACTCAGGTGAAAAACCTCATGTGTGTAGTGTATGCTACAAACAGTTTCCTCAGAAAGGTAACCTTTTAAGGCACATACTTATTCATACAGGTGAAAAACCTTATCAGTGTGATGTATGCTCCAAACAATTTGCTGAGAAAATACGACTTTCAAGACACATGCTTATTCACACAGGTGACAAACCTCATGTGTGCAATGTGTGCTCCAAAAAGTTTGCTCTGAAAGCTAGCCTTTCAAGACACATCCTGCTTCACACAGGCGAAAAGCCTCACCAGTGTGATGTATGCTCCAAACAATTTGCCGAGAAAACCAAACTTTCGTTGCACATGGTTATTCACACAAGTGAAAAGCCTCTTGTGTGTAATGTGTGTTTCAAGCAGTTTCTTCAGAAAAGTAACCTTTCACGGCACATGCATATTCACGAAGTTGAAAAACCTCACCAGTGTATCGTATGTTCCAGGATATTCACAACCAAACATAGCCTTTCACGTCACATGCTGCTTCACACAGGTGAAAAACCTCACGTTTGTAACGTATGCTCAAAACAGTTTCCTCAGAAAGCTAATCTTTTAAGGCACTTGCTTATTCACACAGGTGAAAAACCTCACCCATGTATTGTATGTCCCAGGAAATTCACAACCAAACGAAGTCTTTCACATCACAAGCTGCTTCACGCAGGTGAAAAACCTTGAATGTTTGTTTCAAGAAATTCACTTGAAAAATGAATCTTTCAAATGCATGCTCCTTTCACACAGGTGAAAAGCTTCTCTGTGTGATGTATCCCCCAAACAAAGTACACACAGATATGATCTTTGAAAGCATATGCTCCTCCTCCATGCAAATCAGTTGCTGAACCAGCGTAATATGTGCTAGAAGACCACAAATAACCAAATATATATTAAAACTCAGTGAACAGTGAGGATAATGTGCCTTTGAAATACAATGGGGGAAAATAGTTTTAGAACATAATATTTTGGTAAATGTGTAGTTTAACATCCTAAATTAATTGGCTGGAAATTTCAAGAAAAAGTTATGTACATATTTTAAATTATGTTCATCAAACAGAAGTCATCGCTTTTTCAACGTTTATAAGGGAGTAACGGAAAAATTCTCAACGGCCATCACCGGGAATCAAACTCAGGGTCTTCCAGTTATGTGCTGGACATGCTACCACTGCGTCCTCGAATTCTCCAGACTCGCATACGACTAACTGCCAAACCAAATGGCAGGTTGCTTCTTGGAGCCCCGCACAATGTTCGGGATTCACCAAAGATAGAAAGCAGCAACTGAACAAATAACTAGGAGGCAAATGAATAATTAATACACACTATTGACATGGATTAGGAACATCAAACAGGAGTTGTCGCTCTTTCCACGTTTATAAGTGAGTCATGGAAAAATTTTCACCGGCCGCCACCGGGAATTAAACCCAGGGTCTTCCAGTTACGCACCGGACATGCTACCACTGCACCATAGCAAACTGGAAGACCCTTGGTTCGATTGCTGGTGGTGGCCGATGGGAATTTTTCCATGACTCGCTTATAACGTGGAAAGAGTGATGACTTCTGTTTGATGTTCCTAATTCACGTCAATAGTGTGAATTAATTAAATTATGTAATATGATCTGAAGTGATGAAATTTTTTTTAGCTTTACAACGTATTTTAAAGATTCTTGTAAAATTTACCTGCAAGTACAGCAGTGTGAACACACAATGCAATGAGCTTGCCCCCGAGCACTGCTGCAATGTCTTTCGAGGATCTGGTAAAGCGAAAACTTCAAGTCGTGCTGTGGCAGCCATTTCATATTTTTGAGGATCTGCTGAAATGAAGATCTACATTGTTTTGTTTTTTAAATTATTTTTATTTTGTGATCCACTTACAAATTGAGTTGTAATGCCCTTTCTGCAGTCAATAATGGTAACTTTAGAGCTCTTTCAGAGCAAAGCATATTGTTGAAAGATGGAAAGGTTTGCTCTGTCTTGTTGTTTTCCTCCCATAAAATGGCTGCCATAGCACGAGCCGGAGATAGTTTTGATCACGCAGCAATGCTGGGAGGAAGCTTGCTGTAGCATGTGTTTACATCAAGGAGATTTGGAGGAGGAGATGGCAACATCCCCTCTCCCAGCACTTCTGGCGTGATGCCACTGCTTATCTGCTGACTAACCCGATAATCTCCTGTATGTCTCTATGGGGAAATCGCAATTTTGAACAGGTTTTTCAGACCCTTACACTACTCATACAGTCATGAAAAAAAAATTCCAGAAAAAAACAGGAAAATGTGTATTATTTCTTTAAAAAATTGAACAAAATAATTAAGTAAATAATAACAATATATGTTTTATTGGCATAAAACAGTAAGCAACTAGCTGGTTGCAAGCTTTCAGCACCTACGGGTGCCTTCTTCAGGCTTAGACATGGTTTAAGTACAACGTTTGGAACTTAAATGAATGAACAGAAAAATTTAAATATGCGTGTGAAATGTATATAAACAATTCATTGTTTGAAAAGTCACAGTGTTACTATAACCATTCAAAAGTTTATGGGCCTACAATTACTTTAATGAGAGTAATAAGAATCTTACCTTTGCTAGAATGGAAATAACTAATAAAAATAAAACAAGTACTGCAGAAGAAAAAGAAAATATTAACTAAAGTTCCTAACAGATGGAGCCAGGGTAGCAAGGTTTTCAATATGACGTAAGAGATGGGCTGACGCTGATAATCGCTTCTCTCACTCACTCGCACTGTGATAGAGGGCTGAAACCACCTAAGAGCCTCCTGAAGACGACCCCGACCAGGTAGAAAGCTGCTAGAGGCAATCTACGTTGGGAATGGCAGAGGTGTGCTGTATGAATGAGATACAAATTTGTTTCTGTGGAATGAAAGAATGGTATAGAGTGCAATGAGATGAGTTTGTGTAAATAATTGCATATTAGTTTTTGATTTTTTTAGTTAGATGTTTTTGGTGTTTGTAAATAAGAAGTTAGTTTATGTTAGTGAATGTTCACGCACGAGGGTTTACGGAATAGTAAGTTTTATAAGTCAATTAAACTACAGGTTAGGGTTATATAAATGTCAGTGAGATAATAAGTTTTTAAGTCAAATAGAGGTTCTTAGACCACGTATCATTGCCGCAGTATGGATAAAAGAATTACTCATTCTGTCAAATAAAGAAGGAGCTGAAGACAACATAAAACCGCCGCACCAGAAGCTCAAACCAACTGTAGAACTCAAAAAGGGGAGAAAAAAACGAGCAGAGAAATGTATATTTTTCAAATGAGAACAGACCTTCTAGCAAAGGTAAGATTCTTATTACTCTCATTAAAGTATATAAACAAGATAGCATGGCACAGACTGAAACAATTAAAAATTTGAAGAATCAAATACTTTATCGAGAGGCACGCAGAAAAATGCGCCATACCAAAGGCAGCTCCAATGACATGTCATCATTGCAAACGTCACTGCTTAACAAAATCTCCAAAGATTCCCTAATGACTGTAATGGGACGTTTGCAACAATGACGTGTCATTGGAGCTAACTTTGGTATGGCGCATTTTTCTGCGTGCCTCTCGATAAAGTTCTTCAAATTTTCAATTGTTTCAGCATGTGCTCTGCTATCTTGTTTATATATATTTCACATGCATTTTTAAATTTTTTTCTGTTCATTCATTTAGGTTCCTAATGTCATACTTAAACCATGTCTAAGCCTGAAGAAGGCACCTGTAGGTGCTGAAAGTTTGCAACCAGTTAGTTGTTTACTGTTTTATGCCAATAAAATGGTTATTGTTATTATTTACTTGGTTGTTTGGCGTACCACTGCCTACTTTTATCTAGCTGAACAAAATAATGATTTTTTGAGTGGTTACTTGCATACTGCGCATGTGCAAGTAACCATGTTTAAAATATAACCAAAGATCTAATGTTGAGGAATACAAAGTCTGAAATATTCCTTGTTTGCATGGTCTAAGCGAAACTGCTTCAGACACAGGAGTGATGAGAGTATCAAAACAGCTGATCAATTTTGGCTTCACTCAAAATGGGTCCTTTCACCTACTCTTCTTCTGACTTCCTTGTTTACGTCCCCATATTTGCAGGCAAATTTTACAGTAAAAATCTTTAAAATGCCTTGTGAAGCTGAAATTTTTTCACCATTTCACATTGAATGACACTTTAAAATATGTATATCTTTTTTTTTTTTCGAAATTTTCAGCCAAATAATTTAAGATGCTAAACTACACATTTACCCATATTTTTTGTTATTGGGAGTATGTATCTGAGTAAGATAATTTACCATCTGCAATGGTTGCACAGCTATTAGTTTAAACCTCCCAAATGAGATATTAATTAAGTGTTGTCAATTTTCTTTTCAACTGGGTAGCAACAGTAGTGATGAAGTTTTATCTTTTTGAAGCTGCATGCACTGAATTTAGAAAGAAAATATTAGTGAATCTTATTCTGTATGCTGAAGATAGTCTTTTGTGTTGACAAGTTTAGGAAATTGATTCTACTGCCATTGGAGAATGATTTAATTTTGTGTTGACACTTCCAATACTGAGTGCTGCTGTAATTATTCAGTGCCACATGGTGCTGTTCTGTCTTCTGCATACCTGACTTGAGGTGCATCATGCAATTCTAGAGACATACAGTGTTGTTCTGTCTTCTGCATACTTGACTTGAGGTGTATCATGCAATTCTAGAGAGACATACGGTGCTGTTCTGTCTTCTGCATTTGTTTTGAGGGGCATCATTCAATTCTAGAGGCACACAATCAGTGGTCGAAGTGGCACAGAACTCCTACCGGTATGGTGTATATATATATTTTTCTTTTGGTATAAAAATTTATGTATATAATATTAAAAAAATTAATGTAATAATTAAAAAAACCTTCATTGAAGTGTTTGTGGTCTCTTTCAGTCCCAGCTGCTTATCATTTATCAATTTTATCCGTTAAAAATGTCATTGGATGATTTTTGCATTAAAATTTGAGCTTTCATCCTAATTTCTTTACGTAGTTTGTGACCGGTTTATAATTTATTGCATACCGGGATAGTAAACAATGTTTTTTTAACTGCCGGTATGCTCACTTCCATTTTTGTTAACTACCGGTATGCCATACCGGCCCACTTCGAACACTGCACACAATGCTGTTCTACCTTCTGCACTCTTATCTTGAGGGACATCATGCAATTCTTCAGAGACATGTGATGCTGTTCTGTTTTCTGCACACTTGTCTTGAGGGGCATCATGCAATTCTACTGAGCCACACAATGCTGTTCTGTTTTCTGTACTCTTCTCTTGAGAAGCATCATGGCTACTCCCTCAGATTCTAAAATTCATGCCTGCAATGACAAATATAAAATTTTGCTCCATATACACTGGAAAGATCATTTATTTTACATGCCGAGTCGACCATCATGTATTATACATATGTTTAAAGTATAGTTAGTTTGATTTGATGCTAAAATCTATTCATTTGAAAGGGAACAGCTAAGAACCAGCCATTACGAATGTTGGTAGCCATTGGCCAAATGGTGACTAGATATTTTGTAGCGTCTAGTAACTTTTTTAATATAGTAGCCAACGATGACCAGTAGATTTTTTCCCCAAGTGAACAACTATTTTGTCCAACTGTTCCTCACACTTGTGAATGAATATTGAGTTAAGTTTTCTCATCCATGTTTCTGTAGCTGCTTCGAAAGTGAATGGAATAGAAGGTGGGCTTTGAGAGAAACTTAATCTGCTGATGGATCAGCCTGGAACTACCAAAAGGTCAAGGTTACTAAAGCAACCTTTGCCATGGTATATTTGATCTTTGCCATGGTATACTTTGCACAAAGTGTAATGTCATCTATAGGTAAAAGAATTATCTTTGAATATGTTTAGCCTCATATATGCTGAACAAACTGTTACAGCAATGTTTTTAAGATGAAAATCCTCCAAATACATGGCGTCAGTAAATAAATAAATACATCGCTCTTTCCACATTCCAGAAACACACAGCAACCGAAAAAAATTATTTTAGCTGCCGCCATGGAATTGAACCACGGATCTCTCGATATCTAGCCGAGTGTGTTACATTTACACCACGGTGAGTGTGTTACATTTACACCACGGTGATATGATCATAATGCTTCTAAAATTGTAGTTTATATGTCAAGATGAGACGAAAGAAGGAAAAAAAACAAAAACAAAAACGAACATTTTAACTGGGTGAAAAATCAAAACACACAGCAAGAATGAGGACTACTGTCAGTTTGTCGACTCTGCAGCTGCACAGCATCCATTGCTTAATTGTTCTTTTTGCTGATGTCCCTCTCCCTACTTCTTCATTGAAGCTTTTTTTTTTATGCTATATGATAAAAATAACTTCATCCATCATGCTGAAAGAACTTTCAGCCCGAGGACCACGAGGGCATGACATCAAAGCTTCAACTATTTTAGCTAAATGGTGTAACTTTGAGAATATAAATACTTTTTTGAACACATGCATCAATTTTTACAAACTTCCAACTTTATCACTTCCATTTTCGAGAATATCCCTCTCCCTTGTCAAGCTTAAATGCAAAAATTTATGGGATGGGAGATATTTGACGAGTGGGAAAATCGCGGTGGGGGGCTTATATGGGAGAAATCATTGCACCGTCTGACTTCAGGTTTTGGAAATCTTCCCGCTACTTTCAAGCTGAAATACAAATATTTATGCAGCAAAATGTTATTTAACAATACCACTTGGCAGAGGCAACACTGCGAGAAAAAATTAATTACAATTGCGAAAAAATCTGAACTTTGTCAACCTTCTGTTTTCGAAAGGTTTATAAAGATGGAATTCCGTCCTCCAACGAACATCCACTAGCCCCCCCAATTTCTATTCACCTGTGCATTAATCTCGCGAATGACGAAAATAATAATGAAAAAGGTGGACTTCATTTCTCGATTTCGCATTAGAATCTGATGCCTGAAGATTATGGGAAAATTTTCGCGGCGTTTAACCTTCGTTTTCACAAATCGTTGCCTACAATTTCAAGCTGAAATACAAACATTTATGCAATAAAATTATATTTAACAACACTAGACACAAAGGCAACATTGAAAGAAAAATATTATTATTACGGCAATTTTTTTTACTCCGTTTAGCTGCCGTGTTCGAAAATTTTGAAACACAAAATCATACTTGCCAACTTTGGAAAATGTGCATCAGTAAAACTTTTGTATGAACACCATTTACCACAAAACAAAACATAATTATATTGATAAATATTTAGTGAAAATCTCTGCACATGCCACAATAACTAAACTAGTATTATCTGTGTTTAAAGTAATAATTTAAAAAACCACAAAGTAAAATCTTAATTTTGTTCAATGTCAGCCTTGCAAACCTGTGGTGTTTCAATACCATACTAAACATTTCCTGTAAAAAGGAAATATTCACTTTAAGAGTACCTACACATTGTTTTCAAAACTTATGTTACATACCTTCTAATCTTTTGATTGGAGGTTTAACGACCACCGTGAGCAACTCAATGGGCTATAAGCAGTCGCCCGTCCCTAATTTAGCGTCACTAGTTCCAGGGAAGGGAAAGAGCCAGTGCCGTAAGACAAGCACAACATCGATGCCTCACCGTGATTCGAACCCAAACCCGTTACGGACAAATGGTCAGAGGCCATCGCTTAGACCACTGTGCCACCGGGGCGGCCTCCTAATCTTCATCTTGTATATCAGGATTATATAATATTGTAATCACTTTCATTACTTCCATCACATGCTGCAGAAAATGGCCCTTCTTGTAAAAGATTCACAACAGCTGAATTTCGATTTAAAAGCCATTTCGTGTACAATCGCCACCATTTTGGTCTTCCCACAGCCATAACGCTTGGCAGTTTAATCTTTTGAAAACATCTGCCGAAAAGTGGACCAGCATGGCTGGCAGCACTGGAGTGGCACAGTTCACCGAAAAATTTTTTTTAAAGGGGTATTAGTTTTAAAAAAATTAGGGAGTAATTTTTAAAAGTGGGGAGTATTTTTAGAAAAATTAACAGATGAAATAAAAAACTTTACAAAAATGCTGGGCCATTATAAAAATCAATACAGATTTTTTCATATAAAAAAATATTTCACTACCACTCATTGTATTTAGAATTTGGATTTGTTTGTTTCTTGTTTTAGCAATAAATATAATATTCATATTTCACTACCACTCACTGTATTTAGAATTTGGATCTGTTTGTTTCTTGTTTTAGCAATAAATATATTCATATTTCACTACCACTCACTGTATTTAAAATTTGGATCTGTTTGTTTCTTGTTTTAGCAATAAATATAATATTCATATTTCACTACCAGTCATTGTATTTAGAATTTGGATCTGTTTGTTTCTTGTTTTAGCAATAAATATAATATTCATATTTTAAAACAAATATAATCATATTTTAAAACAATAACATTAAATTTATCATGTTTTGTAATGATCATATGCAACAGCGATATGTTCAAGAAGTGAATACACTGCACTTTTGAAATTCTTATAGACATCTAAAAATATATAATAAAATTTTCAGCAAGTTCCACAGTCACATTTTGTCTTTTGTTGACTTTGCAACTGCACAGCATACAGTGTTTAAATTTTCATTTAGCTGCTGATATCATTGTTTCCTTCCTATTTCTTTATTGTCACTTTTTTCTATGCACATGGATGACAAACATGCTGAAAGAACTTTCAGTCTGTGAGTACTATGAATGCATGATAGCTTTCACTATTTTATATAAAAGATAGTGTAACTTTGAGAATATGAATACCATACATTAATTCTAAAATTTTCAGCTTCTTCACTTTTGTTTTTGTCCCCCCCCCCCCATTTATAAAGCTAAAAGTCAAACCTTTTTTTGAGGAAATATTTTAGAACACAGGAGACATGTTCAGAATATGGTTAGGGGAAAAAAATTACAGTTCTGTTACGGGAAAAATCTTTTCTATTTCCGATTTCCATTTTCGAACATTTTCCCACCATTTCTAAGGTGAAATACAAATATTTATGAAATAAAATTACATTTAACAACAATACTAGGCAGAGGAAACATCACGTGAAAAATAAAATTACGATTACGGGAGAAATCTTCACTGCGTCTAACTTTTGTTTTCAAAAGTTTCAGTCAGAAAACATCCTTCACCACTACCAATTGCCCCAAAATTTTTGTTCAGTTATGCCATCGATTCCGAGGATAACCCAAATTACGACGGAAAAGGAGAAACTCCTCGAAGCCCTGGCACTCTCATGCCTAAAGATTACAGGGGAATTTTTGTACCGTGTCAAGTGATCCAAAATTTTAACACTTTTTTTTACCTCACCATCTTGGATTTTATTTAAATTTGGCTCACTTAATGTACTTCTAGAGATAGTAAAAAAATCCAAATTTTTAGATTTTTGTCTGCAGTAGTTTTAAAGTAATTGCCTTCTGAAATCCTAAAAAAAAAAAAATGTAAAAAAATGTAATTTTCAGCTGACATGTAATTCCAAAATAAATTATTACTCAAGCTTAGAAATGTGATAGAAGATTGGGGTAAGAACCATTTTATAGCTTATTTTTATGAGCTTTCATATGATATGTAACATTGCTAGTTTTGGGCACTTTTTAATTTCAAGGTCATACAATACAATTTTTGACCTTGCATTTCTCAAAAACCTAATTTTTTTAAAAATTCACACACAATCTTCTATATTTTAGCATCATTTGTGGAAAGTTTCATAATGGGATCGCAGTGGGATCATGGATTTTAAAAAAATATTATGCAAAGGAAAAACCATCAGAATGCGAAAGAAAAATGGTTCAATTTTAATTCCTTTGGACAAGCTAATTTATTGAAAATTATAACTAATTACATACCATTTAGTATTGTCACCATCCCTTCCACATTAACAACTTTAACAATCCTTTTGTAAGGTAGTTTTGAAGTGCCATGGTTGCTGCGTTCATCTCTTCCTTGCGACGGTAGTAAGTGCGGCCAGTGGGACATATGGTTTCCAGCGTGGTCAGAATTTGGCAGACAGGCACTTCAAGTTCATCTTCAAAGTCCTGTGGGTATGTAAAGGATGGAGCAGGACCTTGAGGGTGTAGAAACTTCACTTCCACCATCTCAGTTGTCTCGTTTTTTTATTTAAAACTACAGCAAGCCACAATTTCTTGTCATACACACATGCTACCTATCCTTTAACTTCTGACAGTGAGAGTGTATTATTCAAATCTCCTGACAAAGAAAACTTGTGTGATTGCTCTCTTTAAAAATACCTTTGTCAGTATTACTTTATCTGACACAGGGAGGAAACTGTGCAACTTTTGGGTGCCTGGTATTGGTTTTGCAACCAGAAATCACTCTCTTCTTCTAAGTGTTGTTCGTTATTAAAAAAAAAGGAACTCAATGTTGGCCCGACTCCATGGAAACAGCGTGATGGTGTCATAATTTGTTATTCATAGAGTCGTTGGAGGCTTGCCCTTGCTGCAGAGTCGTTTCACTGTTGCCCCCAGACCATCACATACTCCTTTACTATGGGCTGTTGCGTAGAAATGCCATTCAGCTTTGATTCCAAACTCACTTTCATGGTGGCAGATGTTTGAGAAGGTTTTTTTCGGTTTTTAAACTGTGCAGCTGAACCATCAGAGAAGTAGTAGATCTTTTTCAAATTTGATATTAGTCCAGATCTTAGATAAGTGTTTTCTGAAACAAGTGTATGGCAACTGTATCATGCTTAAGAGATACAAACAATACTTTTAAAATTTAAACCATCAGAATCCTTGTAATACACTGTTATTGGAAAAACTGTTGCCTGGTCATTGTTCTAATGAAAAGACTGGGTCTCATCTTGCAATACAAAGGCATAATTTTCTGCAAAATCAAAAGATACTACAGCCTCATTTTTTTTAATGTTCTCCTTCAAATGGGTGTATGCTCAGACTGTTTTTTTTTGGGGGGGCTATAAAAGAATGTCTTTTCAGGACCAACAACTGTTCACACAGTGATTCCAAAAACACTTTTGTGGTTTTGCTGAATGTTTCAAATGTACAGCTGTCAACAGATACCCATTGCTTGTAGGTGATATGGACTACCATTTCTTCGTCCAGCTTTATACTTAACTCCTGTTTCAGAAATTCTACACCAGGACATTCATTAAGATGGCATGGTGTGCCTGGCTCATCACATATTATCTTTGCTAAACAGGTTTTATCATCACTCACTGCTGTACAGTCCTTGAGTGTAATATTATTTAATCTTGCACCTTGTATCAGAAGTTTCACATTTTGATGTGTTGTGCAAACACATACTGCATGAGTACCACTTCCTCCAGCTAAGACACAGTGCTTGGGACGTAGTTCAGCAAACTTTGAAAACCCTATCTTTTCAGTAGGGTACCTTTTTTTGAACTGATAAGATTCCATTCAAATTCCCCAAAACTAGCCTTTTTTGCACATGAATTCTAGTCTTGCCTGTTTTCACTGAAACAAAGTCTTTTTTCTCAGGCACAAGACGAGTTACATCATCACTGTTATAGAAACTTAACTTTTTCAATTACAGATTCATTAAGTACCTTTCCAGGCTTTGGATTAGGTGTTGCCAAATTACCATTTTCTTTTACTGCAGCTTTTACTTTTCTTGCCATTCTGTTGCTGACTCCAAATTCCTCCTTTATATTTTTGCATGGCCAGCCTTGTGGTAGTACTGTTACAATTTGGAATTTTTTACTGAAACTTTGGTTTTCTTCTTGAAACTTTTCTTTCAGCTGACTTAGCATTCCACAATCAGCATTATTTGTCATACTTTCACATACAGCTTCACTTGATCCTATCAGTACTTTTTCAGTTAAATTTATTTTGCTTAATTTTTTATTACAGTACGATGGTGTATGCAATCTCTTCTTCAGTATAGGTGACTCTTGAAGAGTGGTAAGAGGTTGTTGAGGTAAATTCAAATAATTAATTAAATGTAAGAGACTTGTTCAAGTAATGATTAAAATAATTAATTAATGATGTTGCCAGTGACAAAATAGTTTTCAATTACGCCAGTTTTTAAGAACTAATAATTAATGATGTTGCCAGTATCCAACAATGCTTTCCAATTTAAGGTATGTGAACAGGTGATTCTGTATTCACATATATGTGTACACATAACATTAGGAAAGCATTTTTGGATACTGGCAACATCATTAATTAATTAATATAGTATTTAAAAATTGGCATCACATTTAAATCTTGCGTTTTGTCATTGGCAAAAACTTGGAAAAAAATAAAATAGGGTCATTGTCCTAAGGAATTAAAAATTGTGAATTAAAATTGAACAATTTTTCTTTTGCATCCCGATGGATTTTCCCTTTGCATAACTTTTTTAAAAATCCACAAAAAAACCACAGTGATCCCATTATGAAACTTTCCACAAATGATGCTAAAAATATAGAAGTTTCTGTGTGAATTTTTCAAAACTTAGGTTTTTGAGAAATTCAAGGTCAAAAATTGTATTGTATGACTTTGAAATTAAAAAGTGCCCAAAACTAGCAATGTTACATATCATATGAAAGCTTATAAAATAAGCTACAAAATGGTCCTTACCCCAATCTTCTATCGCATTTCTAGCTTGAGTAATAAATTATTTTGGAATTACATGTCAACTGAAAATTGCATTTTTTTTTTTTTTTTTTTAGGATTTCAGAAGGCCATAACTTTAAAACTCCTGCAGACAAAAATCTAAAAATTTGGATTTTTTTACTATCTCTAGAAGTACATTAAGTGAGCCAATTTTTAAAAATATCCAAGATGGTAAGGTTTTTTCACTGGATCACTTGACACAGAATGAATGACCCACCGTCGAATTTCTGTATTCGGAAGTTTTTTCTCAATTTTCAAACTGAAATACAAATACTTATGGAATAAAATTGCATATAATGATACTGGTCAGAGGCAACATCGCAGGAAAACAAAATAACGATTACGGAAAAAATCTTTATTTTGTTTACTTCCGTTTTTGAAAGACGAAATACTGTCCCATCGAGTATTTTTATGTGTTGGTAAAATTCTTCGATGCGTAGTTTTACTCGTTTATACGTATTTTTTATGCTTTGCGATGTACTTTAAGTGTTTCTCGATGCATATTTTAGGAGTTGTTCGATACGTATTTTTACGTGTCAAGAAAAATTCCTGATGCGTACTAGACGCATAATTACACATTTTGGCGAACTATCCTGAGTGGTACGTTGTGTTCTATCAAAAAAGATGTAAACAACAATTCAGCACGAGTTACATCTCCTTGACTATTATCCGATGTTTTAAAAAACGTAGTCAGTTTGGAGTTACTATCAGTACGCTTCACATTACCTTTGTGTTGGGGACCATTTACATGACGAAAAATATCGTTTCTGCCTCCGTGGGCAATGTTAAAATCGTTTTGGCAAAATGTCGCAAAACACAAATTTTACACCTTTATTTGATTTTCTGATACATTGGAACTTTGCGGTGTATGCTTCCTTAAAAGTTTGAAAAATAACTTTGAGATGCATACATGCCAACATTGGCAAGAGCCTTCTCAGTAGTAACTAGTATTATTGCGCGGCATACATACACGCAGGAGAGTAGGAACATCATGGGAGGGGAGATTTCGGGAGAAATCTTTGCTCGATCCGACTTCTGGTTTTGGAATTTTACTCGTATTTTCAAGCCGAAATAAAAAAAACACTTAAGCAGTAAAATGTTACTTAACAACAATAATGGACAGAAGTAACATCGTGAGAAAAAAGAAATTATGATTACGGAAAAAATCTGAACTCCATCGACCTTCGGTTTTTGAAAGTTTCTTAAAGATGGAATTATGGAATTCCATCCTTCGAACACCCTCCCCAGTCACCACCAGCCCCCTCCCCCAGTTTCTGTTCACTTGGGTGTCAACTGCGTGAATGAGCAAAATAATAAGGAAAATGATGGAATTCGTCGAATTCGCGGAAGAATCTTATACCTGAAGATTACGGGGAAATTTTCGTGGCCTCTAACTTTCCGTTTTTGCAAATTGTTGCCTACAGTTTCAAGCTGAAATACAAACATTTATGTAATAAAATGATATTTATTTAACAATACTGGACACAAAGGCAACACTGAGAGAAAAAAAAATTACGTCCCCGGGCGGAAAACGACCCCCCTCCCCTTCTCATTTTGCATCGATTTTGAGAATGATCAAAATGATGACAAAAAAAAAAAAAAAAAAAAAAAACGGAATTTTCCGAATTCCATTAAGAATCCATGTATATCGTAAAAAACAGAAAAAAAAAATAGAAAAAAAATACAAAATTCGTGGAATCCGTAGTTTAGTTCCATAGTCAGACAATTAAATCCGTAGAAACTACGGACATTCCGTAGTAGTTGGCAGGTATGGCGCACCCACGGAAGGGGCTTCGGGGGCGCCTCCTCCAGCGAGATTAACAACGAAGTACGTCACAAATTAAACATTCAAAATTATTATTTTATATGTTCAAAAAGTTACATAGTGTCTTCTATTACATGGTGTCTTTTCCCCCAAAGAGATGTACGTCACAACCGTATATAAAATCGGCGTACACTATATATAGGTACACACACTGCGTACGTATAATATATGTACACTATCTACCAACAAGCAATTGGACACCTGTGATAGCAAAGGAAAACAAAGTTTATTCACCTTCTATAGTTGGTGGAGCCTCCACGACCGGCGATTACAGCTGCGATTCTCCGGGGCATAGTCTCAATCAGGCGTTGTACGACAGTTAGCGGTATTTTCTTCCACTCGGCTTGGAGAAGACAGGTCAGTTCCTTCACCGATTTCGGAAGGTGGGGGCACCCCTAAGTCGACGCTCCAACTCGTCTCCAGAGGTGCCCGATAGGGTTAAGGTCCGGGCTCTGCGTAGGCCAGTTCATTCGATTAACACCATTGTCACCATACCAAGCCATGGTGGACCTCGCAACATGACAGGTGGCATTGTCATCCTGAAAGTAACATGGGTCCACCCTGTAAAACTGCCGCATGGTCATTCAAAATGGTGCAGTAGATCTTGCCGTTGAGTCTACCAGGAATTGCGACCAAGGGTCCCGTGACATACTAGGAGAAATACCCCCATAGCATAATTCCAACGCCGCCGAACTTCACAGATGGAACAATACATTCCGGCAGGAAGCATTCTCCAGGCAGACGCCAAACCCAGACCCTGCCATCCGAACGGTAGAGAGTGAACCTTGATTCATCGATCCAGAGAACCTGTTTCCACTGTTCAAACGGTCCACTGTTGACGTTATTTGCACCATGTTAACCGAGCAGCGCTACTGGACTTGGTGATCAAAGGCTTGTGGGCGGCAGCATGTCCATGATAACCGAGTAGATGGGCTTCCTTACGGATAGTATTCATCGAAAGAACACTCCCAGATGGCTGTTGAAACTCCTCGCTGATGTGGCCCATCAATTTGGTGCGGTTCTTCCGAATTTCTCTGGCCAGCAACTCCCAGTTTTGTTGGTCTGCCGTTTCGGAGCACATTCCGACAGTCACCTCTCATCTTCCACTTGCCAATCACTTAGACCACTGTTGATTTTGGGTACTTCAACTCGCTAGATATGTCACGTATGTATCGGCCATTTCTGTGATACCCGACGATTACACCTTTCTTGAAATCGGAGCACCGAACTGCGTGGCATCTTGCATGCAACTGGTTGCGTTGTTGTTTCCCACACGATATTTAACGGCCGCACCCGTGACGTGTATCAGGACCTCAGATACCATCGATTGAAGGGGTGTCCAATTACTTTTTGGTAGATAGTGTATGTGTGTGTGTGTATATCTCCTTCCATAAAGAATTCCTGAGTGCACCACTGATCTTAGTACTCATCTTTATAGATTTGCATAGAAGCTAAACTAACAACTCTCGCCTCCCGTTAATTCAACTTTACAACAAAGTAACAGCACCACACACAAGAAAGTATTCTTTTGCCGCTACAACATTGTTCAACACTGTGCACGCAGATTTTACCCTTCTCTTTCATTGGCTAGATTTCCCTATCAAGAGGAGACTAATCAACCGCTACGATGAACTATTGTCTACAGGGACTGAAATACTACGGCCACCACCGCAGACTCTGTGCATGCATCGGCATGTCACTTGAGCACTCCAGTGGAAAGAGAGCTACCGCACGACGTCGGCGAGTCAAAGATGACATCACTGCGTGACACAGCGCTCGTGAAGTCTGGTAGTAAATTAAAGTGGATGGTCGCAGGGGATTCAAATATTTCGGTTGAGCAATCGAGGTATTAAAAAATCCGTAAAAAAAGACCTTATCTGTAAAAGTTGGCAAGTATGTAAAATACCATCTCCAGAGAGAATCCGCGCCGGGAAAAATTTCTTCAGTTTTGCATCGATCTTGACAGTGATCTAAATTATGACAAAAAACGTGGAATTCCGCTTAAGAATCTCATCATGTATATCATAAAATAGCAAAATTAAAAAGAAAACAAAAATCCGCAGTCAGGCAACTAAATTCGTAGAAACTACAGACATTCCGTAGCAGTTGGTAGGTATGTGACATGCCTGTGTCCCCCTGCCACCCTGTTGGTTTATTTTATTAACTTTGAAATGCCATTCTGTTTTGGTGTTTCTCAGAATCATTTTATTTTGTGGAATATTTTGAAAGTGTACGTTATTTTCATATTCACCCTTCGGCAAGAATGCATTCCCAACCCCAGTCAACAGAAACCTATGACCATTTGTGAACACATCATTTCACTTAGTGCTATGGCTGACATTTCACTCTGTATTGATGTCT
Organism: Macrothele yani; assembly: GCA_039090855.1. NCBI lineage: Eukaryota > Metazoa > Arthropoda > Arachnida > Araneae > Macrothelidae > Macrothele > Macrothele yani. Next base: position 177,981,588 of record CM077009.1, on the reverse strand, counting down.
CAGCAAAAGTACCAGCTGTCCACGGGCTTCTCTGAGTTGATTGAACATAAGCTCTGCGCTATTTGATCAGCTTGTTTTTATTGGAACTACATAAAAATTGATACAACTTTTTAGCACAAACAATTTTACCCACATGTTCTTTCATATCACTAAAAAAACAATTTTTTTTTCTCAAGTACTGTATTTATGGAGTCTCAACTTTTTCAAGTACTTTCAAAGGTTCTTAAAGAGCATACAAACCATGTAACATTAAACACTTGCATGAGTGGAACTATTTACTGATATGCAAAAGGGAACATAAGAATTGTCACAGTTATGTGTGTTATCCAGTTTTTGCCAAAATCATATGCAAAATGTAATACAGAATTCCTCAAAGCACACAATCAAGAATCATTAATTTTCATGAACTAAATACAGCAACCATCTAACTCACTGTATAACATAAGTTTTTAACATCTCTGGAAAGTAAATATCATTAATGGCTCTTGTAAAAGAGGAATGACCGTGTTTGGAAATCATGAACTGTCGTATTTTGACACGGCACAAGTTCATTAGAGATGATGGTTTATCAACTTTCTTTAAGATTTCATTCCATCTTTGAGCATTGTACTCTGCTTTAAAGATTTCTTGACACTTTGCAGAGACAGCATGGTAAGAACTTTGAACTGGTTCAGTGACTGCAGTGTATTGAAGCAGAAGCTCTAAAATATCCAGAATTTTATCCTGGCTAAATACCTCCATATTAGCAGTCAAACAATCAACAAAGAATCGCTGACTCCTGACACTTCCCTTCTGAAAAAGCAGATGTGGATCAGAACCCCACTTGAGCAAATCCCTGGTCCAATCATGATCATGAAAAGCAAAGAGCAAACATTCATTGGTAGGAACATCTTCCCGATGGTAACTGATGTTACAGCCATGCCCAATGAGCAATTTTATTATGTGTATCCCTGCTTGATGATGCAATGCATTGAGGATTGGAGGATAGGAGTAGTTTAGATGCACACCATCATCATTAAAACAATAACATACTGTATTCACACTAGCTCCATAGTCCAATAGAATTTTCACAGATTCCAAATCTCCAATTCTTGCAGCTGATGATAAAGCAGTTTCATGACTAGAAAGTGCACAAACATCAGTTTACTCAAAACGTAAACCGTGAAACTGCTGCTCATCAAACCATCTACCCCTGGGATGTAAGCTATCTGCTGGGAAACCGCATGAAAGAAGAATTTTTAAACACTCGTGCCTTCTGTACTTGACAGCTAGTTCAAGTGGACTTGTTCTATGGAATAAAGTGAATTCGTTTGGCAGGAGTAATCTATTTTGTCTAACAGCAGTTTTAAGCATGCAGGATAATCACGTAAAATAGCCGAATGCACAGCTTTTCTATGTGTACCCCAATCCCACACATAACAATTTGGATCAGCATTGTAATCAAGTAGGAGTTTTACACATTCTGTGTGTCCACCCTCAACAGCAACAATAAGTGGGGTCCTGTGAGAGCAATCTAATCTCATATTTGGGTCAGCATTGTTGCAAAGCAGAAGTTGTAAACAATCTGTGTGACCATTCTCAGCAGCAACAAAAGTGGAGTCATAAAATATTCATATGTTAAGTTTGGATCAGCATTGTACTGAAGGAGAAGTTTTACACATTCTGTGTGACCATTCTTAGCAGCAACAAAAAGTGGAGTCCTAAAAAATTCATATACTGTCGAGTTTGGATCAGCATTGCACTGAAGGAAAAGTTTTACACATTCTGTGTGACCATTCTCAGCAGCAGCAAAAAGTGGTGTCTCAAAATATTGATTCACGTTCAGATCTGCATTACGATCAAGGAGAAGTTTTTACGCATTCTGTGTGACCATTCTGAGCAGCAGCAAAAAGTGGAGTCTTCAAATATTTATCCATTCTCAAGTTTGGATCTGCACTATAATCACGGAGAAGTTTTGCACATTCTATGTGACCATTCTCAGCAGCAGCAAAAAGTGGCGTCTTAAAATAGTTATCCACTTTCAAGTTTGGATCTGCATTATGATCAAGGAGAAGTTTTGCACATTCTGTGTGACCATTCTCAGCAGCAGCAAAAAGTGGAGTCTTCAAATAAATATCCATTCTCAAGTTCGGATTTGCACCATAATCAAGGAGAAGTTCTGCACATTCTATGTGACCATTCTTAGCATGCAGCAAAAAGTGGTGTCTTAAAATATTTATCTATTTTTAAGTTCGGATCTGCACTTTTATGATCAAGGAGAAGTTTCACACATTCTGTGTGGACCATTTCGAGCAGCAGCAAAAAGTGAATTGTCTTAAAATATTTATCTATTTTTAAGTTATAGGATCTGCATTATGATTGAAGGAGAAGTTTTGCACTTTATTCTATGTGACCATTCTCGAGCAGCAGCAAAAAGTGGTGTCTTAAAATATTTATCCATTCTCAAATTTGGATCTGCATTATGATCAAGGAGAAATTTTGCACATTCTGTGTGTGACCATTCTTAGCAGCAGCAAAAAGTGGAATGTCTTAAAAAATATTTATCAATTTTCAAGTTCGGATCTGCATTATGATCAAGGAGAAGTTTTTGCACGTTCTGTATGACCATTCTTAGCAGCAGCAAAAAGTTGAGTCTTAAAGTATTTATCCATCTCTCAAGTTTTGGATCTACACTGTGATCAAGAAGTTTTACACATTCTGTGTGACTATTCCCAGCTAGCAGCTCCAAGAAGGGTATTATCTTCCCATTCCCAAATTTGGAATAGCATTGTAATGAAGGAAAAGTGTTAAACATTCTGTGTGAGCATTCTTAGCAGCAGCAGCAAAAAGTTATTAAGACTTAAAATATTCATCTATTATCAAATTTGGATCAGCACTGTACTGAAGGAGAAGTTGTACATATTCTGTGTGACCATTCTCAGCAGCAGCAAAAAGTAGGTTCATAAAATACTTATCCATTCTCAAGGATTTGGATTTGCACTGTGATCAAGGAAAATTCCTTAAACATTCTGCATAATCATCCACAAGAGCATCATTTTTGTAAAATACCAAGAAATACATCTATTCTCAAGTTCAAACCAGTTTTGTAATCAAGAGGAAATTTTAAATTTCACACACTCTGTGACAAATGGATGCAGCAGCAATGAGTGGAATCTAGAATTTCCACGCTTTCTGGAGTTTGGATATGCATAATCAAGGAATATTTTTACACATTTTATGTAACCTATTTTCAGTAGTGACACTAAGTGGAGTATTCGGTGGATATTCTTCCATGCAGAAAATGTATCAGCATTATAATCAAGGAGAAATTTTTGCACTCTGCACGACCATTCTTAACTTCAGCAAGGAGCAGAGACTTGTAATTTATCCTTATTCACGTCTGGATCAGCTTACTGAGGTCAAGGAGTATTTTTATACATCTTTTTTTTTTTTTTTTTTTTTTTTTTTTTTTTTGGATTGAGGTTTGAAGACCACCGTGAGCAACTCAATGGGCTATAAGCAGTCGCCTGTCCCTAATTTAGGGTCACTGGTTCCAGGGAAGGGAGAGAGCCAGTGCCGTAAGACAAACAACATCCATGCCTCAATCGGACTAACCCGGACCCCCACGGACGAATGATCAGAGGCCAGCGCTTAGACCACTGTGCCACCGCGGCTTATACATCTTTTATTACCTTTCTTAGCAGCAGAAGTAAGGAGTCTTTGATAACACATTCACAGGTTCAGTACGTCTTCATTTCCAATCTTAGCAGCCCTGCTAGCAAGAAGTGAAGGTATTATGCTTTATTGCTTCTAGAAAACAAAAAAGAAATACATTAAAATCTTAAAAAGATACAAAGGTAAAAACAATCAGCTTACACATCGCAAAATAATGAATGTGGTAAGATTTTTTAGTACTGTTCTACACTGAGTTCTGTTCCCAACAATGAACTAAAATGTAAATAAAATATTCTTAGATACCCAACTGAAAACATCTAATGAAAATTAGGTATATACATACATATCACTAAGATTCAGAGGTCTGCTCTACAAAGAAATACAAACTACCAGATAATTTTTATTTACTGTTGCCATATCAAACTTCTGCAGTTGAAGAGATCTTGACATACAACTCGACTGCACTGACATCCATCACAATCATTTTCTCATGCACACACTCTTGAATTTGATCCTTCCATGACTTCATTGGCCTTCCTCACCAAGACGCTTTAATGTCCCTAAGTCTTCCGATTATACATATCATAAGCAAGGTATGGTCTGCAGCAGAGCACTAAGCTATTCAATACTCTTTCAGGTATAGTTCAGTTAAAAAGTCCTAAAAATGTCCCTCATTCCTGTATCGATAGTTCATTCTTGATGAGCATATGTTCAAAATCATTTATAGTAGTTCATTGTCTGAGTGTAGGCATTGACACCATAGTATGCACTAGTTATAATGTGGCCTTATTCTGTTTATTTATTGAGAGCCCGTTTTGGTCGAAAGTTGTTGTCATGTCTTCAACATAGTTGTACGTGGTGCCTGGTCATTAGGGCTAACTTTGTTCGGGCACACTACATTATTTTGACATTGTATAGAATAAGAAAAGGCTTTCAGATAACATTTAAAAAGTTCATTAAGGAGTCACTATGTATGTGCTAGAACAAAGTTAACCCTAACGACCAAATACCACATACAGTAAAACTTCCAAATAGCGGACATCGAAGGGCAAAGAAAAAACTGTAATTTAGAAGCGTCCGTCATTGGGAAAAATCATGCTTTATGACAGCATGCTATATTTATAACACAAAAAGCGGTTTAAAAAGATAAGTAAATTTAAGTACGTAAATGCAACACATGGAGAAAACTTGTACTAACCTTTATTAAAACATATCCATCAAAAATCTAAGAAGCAAAAATAATCAAGTACTGTTGTTCATCTATTACATTGCTGTGAAATTTTGCTTTCTAAATGAATTTCTAGGCCAGCTGCTTGAATTCTGTGAATCCTAATTCATTTGCAATTTCTTCGAAGTCTTCTACAATGACGAATTAAAGTCTCTGATAAAAGAATGTTGTTTGCTCTAGCACGGCAAAACTATTCATAAGTAAGTGTCCAAGGGAGTTAAATCATCAATTTTAGGGAAAGTTCTCTGAATTTTCTGTTTGCCATTAAAATCTTGCCAAGACTTCAAAGATTTCATTCACTTGTGTTTTTTTCCAGTGCCCAGTTTATCTTCTTAAATGCACACACTTAATCTTTCCCTTTCACTCCAGCTCCACTATTTCAACTTTTTCTTTTAGAGTCAAGCGCTTATGTTTGTGCGACATTTTGAAATCAATGTTTGAGAAATCTTTGCTTCACAGCTTGCTTGATGAAGAAAATCTTACATGATTATTGCAAACAAATGTGATTTCTATTAATCTGGACACTTCTGGTCCGTCGCGTCCGGACCCCCCCCCCCCCCCCGAATTTCAACATCTTATTCCGACTATGGCGAAATTAAAAAAAAAATCTTTCTGCACATGTTTATAGAAAACGAGCTGGCTGTGGTGCGATTGTATCAATCACAGAAATCAGAGTGCTCTTTTGCCTTACGAATGCTGCATCTGTTTTGGATGGCTGACTATGGCAAGCATTGAAGCAGGGAATTAGTGAAACCCCAGAGTGTTTGAGGAACCAGGAAGCCATCACCTTCCGTGTTTCCACCCAACAACCTTTTCCAGGAAATTTCTTCATGGCTCGGGCCTCAGTCACATATGGGGTGCTAATGGGGCGTTCCTCCTCTGGAGTGGGGGGGGTTACACAAGATAAAGGTCTGGGTGTAAAACACACTGTTTTCTGTTAAGAAGGTCTGTGCCTGTGCTTGATATTTGTATCTGTTGATTTCCATCCATTTAGGACATGAGACACTAATTTCCTGAATGTCATTTTTCGAGGGGGAGCATGGCAACTCGCTTATAAATGACTTTTTTCTAACCGAACTGTAAATGACTGTTCTTACTCGGAAGTATGCTTCATTGTAAACTCGTGGATTATTCAGTTTTAGATTTATTCAATTCCCTGTCTGAAAAGGTAGTTCGACAAATGTAATAATTTTCAAGTTCGATGAGGAATACTTAGGTGAGTTAAATATTATTGTTTACTTAACTTTTTCATTTTCCATTGATAATGTGTCTGCTCTTTAACAGTGCTGTCAGGGCAAACTTATAACTTATATATATTATTTAAAGTGAGCTTAGATGAAAATGTTTCTGCATTACAGTAAGAGAAGCAATTTAAACTTTATTTTTCTGTACGTCTTACATAAATATTAATGCACATTTAATTTAGCACTTATCAAAAAGAGAGTAAGGTTTTTTTAAAACCTGTGAACACATCAGTGCTGATTTATGCTAACAAAAAATAATCCACACACACACACACATATATATATAAATATAATCTACATGCGAGTGTGTGTATGTGTGCGCCCAATTTTTAGTTTAATTTGTCCCGTGCATTTGCATTTTTTTTTTGTCGGACCCCCCCCCCCCTTGAGGAAATTCTGTGTGCGCCCCTGGATGTAAGACCCTGTACCTTTTCAACAACAACCATACCAACACTTTCCCTGGCACACTCAGTAGGCTAATACCATGATAGTTCTTGCAGTTAGTCTGATCACCTTTTTCCTTATACAAAGGAACAATGATAGCATCCTTCCAATCCCGAGGAACCAGCACAACTGGCAAGTTTCAGTTAACCAGTCAATTACAGAGTCACACTTCATATTTCAACATCTCAACTTGATTATGCCATCAACTCCAGGAGCCTTACCATTCTGAGGAGATTTTAGAGCTTTACACACCTCTTCTCTTGAGATTCCTCCTGTGCTTTCACCCTTCATTGTGACATCTGCATCTGTCTCAGAATCATTTTTGCTCTCCTGATCTAATAACTCACAGAAGTATTCACCCCATCTCTCACTTAACTCATTGGGCTCCCATATCATTTCCCCAATCTCTCATTCTTCACACAACTTTCTTTCCCCTATTTTAAAAGTCTCACGAACTTTAGAAAGTCTTTATTTTTCCATGGTCCAATTCACACTTTCCACCTTCTCCTTCCTATCTTTTGCCTTACTCCTGGCAAATAGCTTAGCTGGATTCCACTCTTCTTACAGTCGTGATTTATGGGCACAGAAACACGTAACAATATTAACATCCCCAAGAAAGGCACCCTTCTTTCTCTTTACTGCCTCTTCAATCTCACTACTCCACTAACGATCACGCTATTGTTACGTACTAACAAAAACTTTTTTACAAGGGTTACAGTACAGTTGAAGCTTTTTACGACCTCCCTATCTTAGGTCTTCATCACGCTTCAATTGCTCTCTGAGGAAGTTAGCATAAAATTGTTGATCTTCAGGAAGCCTTTCTACATTTGAATTTCTTTCCACCCTAGGCCTCTTCACTGTTGCTGACCAACATTCAGAATTGATCACTCCAGACACTACCAACGGAATGATCAGAGAGGAGATTCGGAGTTGCAAGTCATTGAGTTGAAAATAATTTCTAAGTGCTTTCAGACGGTGAACCTAAACGGAGGGCAAAAACGATTGTCAACACTTTTGACCAACGAATTCGATTTTTGCGCCGTTCCAGTGGGGAACTGCAGATGTGGTCTGAAAAATCCATTGATACACACAAACCATAGACAAGGCAGTGTTGTTGGGATTGCCTTTCGAAACATCTTTTACACAAAGATCATTAAACTTACCCAGAACATCAGAAATTACATTCTGCACACCTACCTGAGCATTGAAATCCCCTGCTATTATAACTTTCTCTTTAGCACCAAACTGTGTTCTAAACAGCTTCTATGGCTAATGCTCCTGTATGTGCTTCCAATGTATCAGAAGTTATCCCCAGTCAGAAGAAGAGATAGGAATGCAGTAATACTCTCTGGGAGGTTCAGGCTTTCAGACTTTGTCCCTATCCCTTTGTAGAAGTTTCAAGATGTTTGGGATGGTTAATGGCAAGATGGTAATCTTTTCAAAACTTCTAAACAAGCCTGATCCCCTGTAACAGTATCCAATACTCCAGACATAGGAAGGATGGTAAGGAACAGAACTTCACCTAGAATTTCAGGTCTTCTTTCTTGGTTTCGAGGAGGCACATTCGATTCTCGAATGGTTATTCATATTTTCAATCACCCCATTTATGAGGGAGTTAACTGTAACAGCAGGAAACCATGAAGAGGGCTATTGTAGAAATTTATTTTGCCGAGAGTTCTTCTTGAAGAGTCTTTTAGAGAGTTCCAGGTCTGTTGCAAATGATATGAGCTGTCCTTCTCAAGTGGATGTAGGCCCACTTCATATGCTGCAAGCTTGTAGAGATGCAGGGTGCAAGATTTGTAGGGAATGATGTTAGTGGTGCAGAAGGTTTTTCGATCAGACGGAACGAGTAATGGAGAGATCAGCGTGGGAAATTAGACTGCATCTGATGCAGGTTCCAGTTGGTCATTCAACCTAAGGATTCTGGAACGAAACCAAGTGAGTCCGGGTCTTTTCGCCAATGTCACACAGAACAAGCTGGCACCTCTCCAAGATTCACAGAGGCCCTTGTTGCTGTTCTGTACGCCACTGCCCACGGAGCTTCCGAAGGAGGCCGATCACTGTGCAATTTAGGCTTATATTACATTCAGTATTACCAGTTCCTCTCTCAAAAACCATAGCTTTGGTTTTTCCCTTATTTATACTCAATTTGAATTTCAATGAAAAAGGTGCAATAAATTTTTAATGTCAAAACCCAGTTTTTTTTGGCATGACAAGAGTATAAAACTGGGTTAAAGTAAGAAGTGCCATAATCAATCGTTCCTGTTCAATAACTTTGCTTTTGCAACAACATGGAAACAAATGCCTGTGCAATCTCAGTTTTGACATTTGATAACATTATCATTTGCATAAATAAAATTAAAACAAAGTTACCACACAAGCACAAAGTGTCATTCATTCCACGTTAAATCAACATATGAGATGTGCCTCGCCATTTGTGGAAATATGGCCGGTGATATGTAGCAGTCTTCTGGACCACAAAACAAATTATTTTATATTTAGAAACATTTCTCTCCCGAGATACAGGCAATTGTTCTCTACAAAAAGACAGGTGAAAAATTCTATTTTAGATTTATTTTCTGAAAGCTGTAGAATTTTTATTTGCTTGAAATAGCAGGGTGGTTAGGTAGAGCTCACGTTAGAAGCTTAAAAGAACGCACTTTTCTTTGTGCAGTCTGAATTATACTTAAGCTAAGGCTTAAACAGATATTTTGGGGCTTAAAATTTCATTCAATATTTTCATCTCCAACTTTTTGAGCTGAAAAAAAATACAACGAAGGATTTTTGAAATTAACAAAGCCAATTTTCCTCTATGTTACACTTGTGTAATAATAGTATGTGCAGAAAAAAAAAAGAAGATATTATTGGTAGTCCTTCACCATTAAAAAATTGCTTAAACTTCAAAAATTTCCAAGAATTTGCTTTTTTTAGAGGCATTAAAAAGTCATGTGGGACTGGTGAAAAAAACACCAGGATGAGGAAGCTTTTATAGCGTACTTTAAAACAAAACAAAAATGACCATGATAATTAACACAGCAATAAGGCATCTCTGAATTGACTGTATTTACTATTCTAAAATGACGTGATAGATATTACATGAGGGAAGAGTAAAATGTACGTTTTAATTCGTATGTCTAATTGCGATGTTAATTATTACAGTATATTCACCATACATTTAAGAATATTTCTTTCACACTATATACTTGTGACTGGTGATATGCTTAAAAATCATCTTGTTGTGCAACAGGGTAACAGAGCAACAGGCCTTTTGAGGATAAGCAGACAGGATAATTGCCAACAAAATTTACTCAAAAGTACAAAGTGCTCAGGTACTGCTTAAAACATTATATTACACATTAGCAGAATTACATGTTTATTGTTAACACACAATTTATAAATTTTTCATATTTAAATTCGGTACAAAAGATATATATTTTAATACATATATTGTCGTAAATTAAGTATTTTTAAATAGCATTTAAGTTACATAATTTTATTTATCGTTTATTCCTATTTTTAGTTGGGTAGCAGTGGTAACAAAATGTGGGACAACGAAAATGCTTCGTTATCTCCCCACATTTATGAAATTGTGGTCTAAGCTTGTCTGGACATGAACTGTCCAGCAGACAAGTATGGCACTTCTGTTCAGTTGCTGAGTTGATTCAAAAGTGGACAGGTAGTGATTGTGCTAAACTATTGTATTTTTACCATGATGTGATAAGATTTTTTTTTATTGCTTTTAAATATAGGAAAGAGTTAAATTTTGTTCTTATGATTAAGTGAAAATGTTTGAGCATATATAGTGATACTAATATGATCTATTGACATCTTTAAAGGGGAGAGGTATATCATAGATTATCATACTCTAGATCTTCAGTACTCGATATTATTTCTTGAGTTTACTGAAGAACAAAAAATAATTACATTTAGAGCTGTGTGGTTAAAAAAGCGTTTGCACTTTTTATGAGGCTGAATTTTTTTTTATGGGTGCCTGCATATTTATGGAATATCTTGCTCTCACTCCTACAGCATACATTCAAAACCTGTTAAAAATCTCTCCAGAAAATATCAATGAAACTTACAAGTTGAACTACTGAGCTGATATTAATCCAACAAAAAGCATTGTGCTCAATATGTTTAAACAAAATCTAAAACATAAAACAAGAAACAGAAGCTGTCAGTGAAAATGAATGTTCAGATGTTTATGAACCTGCAACTGTTCTTGTAGAATCAGTTAATGAAGCTTGTTTGGCCTTTAGAATTTCTCCTGTCAAGGTGCAGGAATGCTCAGGTGAATCTAGACCCTCAGTGTTAAAGAGCAGAGTAACAAAAATAGCTAAATCTGCACTTGTAACAGTAAAGTTAAGTAAGTCCTTTCAGTTCAACATATCAAATGATAATGTAGGTTTTACATTGAACATCAAAGCTAAATTTTTGTTCTTTCAGCATTGCATAACAAAAAACAAGTTCTGAAACATTAGTTTTATTGACAATATGTATGTCGAATTTTATTGCTGTTTACAGATTTATATGTTGACTTGCCGTACTTAGGAAGTTATACATAATTAGGGACAAAACAAGCAAGAAATATAGAACAATAATGAGAAGGCATTTTAAGTTCAGCTTATGTTGAAGGACACTCTCTGTAAAAAATCATTATCAACTGGTCAGGTATGGTCCCAAATTATGAATCAGTCCAGAAAGACAGTATCTAGTACAGGTGCACTGATCAACATGTTTTAAATTCTACTTGTATGGCAGTAAAGAATAAAATTGGAGATTTTTTCAGGTGGCCATTGGCCAGTGGGTGGACAAAATCTAGTGGCCACTTTTCTTACGGCTATTTCATATTGTATACACATTTTATCACTGCACAACTTTCATTTATTTAGACATAGTTAAATTTAAGCTTAGTTGTTACAAGGGCCCACTGTGTGTGTGTCTATTGTCTGATGCCATTAAATGAATAAATATAATCTTAAAAGTTATATTTTTCTTCAACCACATCAACCACATTTTCTAGACAATTTTTACTGGAAAGAAATTTTTATTTGGTCTTTCGCTATGTTCACAAATGAAATCTCTCCACCATAAATTGATAGCAGTGGATGGGCTAAAATTTTCAAGCAGTACTTACAATGCTTGCATTCTCGTAACTCCTGCATTGCTTGGCATAACAGTCAGCAGTATTGAGCATTTCAACAGTTTGTGCTACGACCTTCATGTACTAAAAATTGCTTTTTTTTTTTTTTTTTTTTTTTTTTTCTCTAGCAGTTTTTAGTTAGTTATTGATGGTCAAAAATGTTCAGACATTATGTTTTGAAGCTGCTTCCATTCTGCTAAATGTTTCTTTTCATTCCATTTATTTTTGGTTAAGTTCTTCTTGGTGTCAAAACGAAAACTGGCTGTATAGCTTTCAAAAATGAATTTCATATCTTATAGCAGAATCGCATTTTGTGGTACAGCTGAGATTGGGAGAAATGTGGTACCAACCTGGTCACTTTATTTTACAGACTTGCAATGATTCCTGACCACTAACAGAAAATATTCAGTAATTTCCTGAGTTGTTCTAATAAATATTACATTAAAAACATTGATAAACCCTCACAGGTGTTGAAAAAATAGTAGTGACGAAATAAGAACACGGTCTGAGTATCCTAATTCCATTGGATTTCAAACCCAGTGTCAGGTTTTTTTTTTTTTTTTTTGGGGGGGGGGGGGGAGAAAATGTTCAGTTGTAGTAGAATTTTAATGATTTCTCATTTTTCTTGTTTGTCCAATACAGACCTTGCAAATACTATGGATTCTCCATAGTCAAATACGAAAAATCGTCGATTGATGCAGAGTAAGGGAAACATCAAATATACTACAGAAATAAAAAATCTGGCTGGGGGAGGGGGGGTGGGGATCCTTCCAGAAAACATTGTTTTGGTAGAATTTTAATGATTTGTCATTTTTTCCTGTGTTTGCCCACCTCAGATCTTCCAAATGCTACGAATTCTCCATAGTCACTACGGAAATATTTGATCGCTCTACGGAATATGGGAAATTATATTACGGAAATAAAAAATCTATTAAATAATGTTATTCAAATCATTTGTTCAAAGTTTATTTTTTTATGTTTTCAAAATTCTAACAGTCAAACATTTTTGAGACTGTTTATTGGATCTTTTTGTAAAGTCGCGACATTTGTTCAATATAATTTGAGCATCTTCCTTCTTCATGCCTGTTGTCGCCTGAAAATGATTATTTTAGCACGGAAGAAAATGTTCCGTAGTTTTCTAAATTTCGAATTTTTGTTATCCCAAGATGCACTTTCTTTTCAGTTTCTGGTTATATTCTTATGTTACATTTTTTTTATTATGTTTCTCGTTTTTAATAGCTTCAGTAATAGTGAAAAAGAACAACTTTGTATTTTAAAAGTTTTTTCTAGTGAAGCGCAGTTTTTGACATTTCTAACAGCCTGTTCTTCAAAACCAATCAATATGGAAAGTGTTTTTTCTTTTCCGCTGTTTTAAAGCTAAATTAAATTTCAAAAATCAGTACTTATTCCGCCTGTGATGAAATCAGCCTTTTTCCATTGACCCGTAAAATGACTATCATGGCAGAGTGAACAATACAGTACTGATTTTTTATATTCAATTTCGCTAAAAAACTTGTGTTTACCCATCATCTAGTACCATTTTACTGTGTTAAAGGGGGCAGACAAGAGTTTTCTTTTTTTTTTTTTTAATTTAATTTAAAGCCAACTTCAGAAGTGCAAAGGATATGTGACTCTGCTTCGAATGAAAGACGGGCGTAGGCGGCGGAAAGTGAAGTCTGAATTTCCTACCTTTGATTTCTTTATGTTTTACGAAAGGGGAAAATGTTTGCCCATTTTTTGTTTATGATAAGCAAGAAGTGCCTAAAGAAGCAATGGAAAATCGTGCATTTTCAAGAGAAACCAAACTTTTAAAAACGAGCTGCTGAAGACGAGTTGCGATGCCACAGTTCCATCCTAAAGCCACAGGTGTCCATTCTCGATATGGTTACTTTCTGCACCAGCTTAAGTGGAAAAATAAACAACTGCCCCCATTCTTGAAGAGTGAATCTATAAATAGATCGTACCCACTTATTTGCGGAGGAAAGGGCTGTTTTTTTCATTGCGCGTGAGTTGGGTGATTTAAAAAAATGCATTTTCTATAACAGGAGCGTTTTAAAAACGATCGTTAGCAATGAAAAAAGGCAAATTTTCGAGCGTGGTGACTACAGTTACTTTTTCTACTGGACATTTTATTTTATCCAGTTGCCACGTGGCGAGTGGTGACCGTAATTTTAATCTTTATGTGGCAGTTTAAGGAACATGGTTTGCAGTAATGTGGTGTACCATGACAAAACATGGATGAAAAAACTTGGTGGGGTTGCGCTGGACAATCCACCGTCGAATCTCAGCAAAAAACCATAAAAGATTTTAAAGAGTGCGATACAATGGAAGGGGAGTAACATAAAAATATCCTGAAATAATGTATGATAGATAAAAAAACAACGAAAGGATGACTAAACAGCAAAAGAATTTTTTTAAAGTCAAATGTTAAAAGAAAGAATATCGTGCACCATGACACATCTTGGACGGACTAATCTCAGTACAGGTGCACTGGTCGATTGAACATAAAAGAATTTGTAAAACACAAAGATCGAAAGAACGTTAAAATATCAAGCTCGCTTTATACTTCAACTCTCCTCATTGGCAATATCAAGCAAACTGTCATACAAATAGAATTTAAAACATGTCAACCAGTGCACCAGTACTAGATACTTACTATCTGGACTGAGCCATAATTTAGGACCGTGCCTGATCGGTTGATATTGATTTTTTTTTTTTTTACCGAGCTTATTGTTCAAGGTAAGCTGAACTACATATTCATGGTTCATGCGCTTTTTCAATCACAAAAAATTCAGGACTTTTGGATTTTTTTCCAGGATATACGTTCCAAATGATCTTATGTAAAATATAGTGAAACAACAGGTCTGTTCAACCTGTAACCTACAATAAACAACTTCTTACATGCTTGGGCATTAATACGGAATGCAGAATGTTAAAAATGTCTGCTGCAGCTAATCAGAATCACAGATAAATACTGAAATACCAAAACTGTCACTGAAAATGTGACTAAGTTTGTATCCACCACCTAAACTTTTATATACAGTATACTACACTGATTTTTGAGAAAAATGTATTTTTCTATTTTGGTTCTAGTTCCAATTATTGAAGCAAATTAAAAGAATAAAAAAAAACCCCATAAAACTCAAAAGTATATAGGCATGCAGCATTACTCTTGAAATGCTTTCATATAGCACACATTCAAAACTAGCTAAGTGTATGCAAGATGACATAGAGATGAAAGATACGACCACCAAGAGGTCTTCAAATGCAATGACAAGTCAGCTTGAAATAAACGTGCAACAAATGTGAGCAAAGGAACAAAAACCTGAAAAGGCGAGTCTCTATTAATTGAATTTAATACAAGTAGCACATCAACCAAGAACAATTTGAGAGTATGTATGTATTTTTTCGAATTGTGACTTTTGTTAATATTTATTTTTTACACTTGTTCTTTGTTCGAGTAACCCAGCTAATTTCTAATATTTTGTTTTACTAAACTTTGGAAATAAAATCTCTCTGGATATTTTTATAAAATCACAGGCTGAATTTTATTTTTAGGAATATTAATATTCAGCAAAGGAATAGTATTTTTGTTCCCTTGTTCATTTGCTGATGAGCAATTAGTTACGTTTTAAAATATATGTTGAGTCTCATAGTTTCTTTTTGCTCCCTTTTTTTTTTTATTTTCCTCTTGACAATGGAAGTCATGCCCCTTCCAAAGTCTGATCTCTTTATGCCCTTCTCCCTCCCTCCCCCAATAATTTGGAGAAGTCTGCACCCCTGGCATCATTTCAAATTGGGTAGTGCAGGCCATCGTTCACAAGTCGGGTCAGTGCAGAATTTGTAAGTCTATTATTGTTTCCCACATATTTTTGTTAATTTATTCTTGTTGCCAGTGTACATTTTGTAGATTCTCACTATATTTACTATAGAGAGCAGGGCAAAATTTCATCTTTTATGCTCACTAGCAAATTTTGCTAGTGACCAAAAAATAGTTTTGCTAGCAA
Organism: Macrothele yani; assembly: GCA_039090855.1. Classification (NCBI taxonomy): domain Eukaryota; kingdom Metazoa; phylum Arthropoda; class Arachnida; order Araneae; family Macrothelidae; genus Macrothele; species Macrothele yani. The sequence continues at coordinate 177,965,868 of CM077009.1, read as the reverse complement.
AACATTTGCATGACTAGCTAGTAAAACAATTGCCTAGTAACCTATTTTTTACCAAGTTACACAGAAATTTTAATGTAAAAATATTTTAACTTACTTTTTCTTAAAATAAATAGAATCTTAGATAAGTTTAGTGACTGTTTTTAACGTGAATTTCTTAAAAATCCTCATATTATATGAATACATTTTAAAAGCTGATATTCCGATTCAAATTTATATACAACTCCGGCTGAACCAAATCAACCCCCCCCCCAGGTGGAAAGAGTTTCTCTGGCTTCTCTCACTTCGTTCGCCTTTATTGTTTTAAGAATAATGAAATCCACCTACATTGTTTACTGAATGTTTCATTTCTTCCTCCGTTTTGGTTTCTAAAAATAGATCAGTTAAGGGAGGATTCTCTGCTAGTTCTCCGATGACTGGAAGGAACGAAAGATATGGAGAAGATTGGAATAAAATATTGAAAAGTAAATTTTGGCGATAGTGCATTGCTGTTTAATAAGAGGTGAAAATAGAGAATACTGCATAAACTTCGCGGATTGGCAATGATTTTTGGTTGGTTTAACTAAAAAAATAGTAAAGGTGTGGTTAAGGGTCCTAAATTATTCTGCTAAAAATTTTGTGAAAAAATTATATACATATTTTAAAGTCTGTAATTTGACAAAAAAAAAAAAACATGGTTACACCACTGACTAATAAACAACATTGAACCTATTCAGGATTCCTAAGCCTTCATAGTGCCAAAGGGTTTGACATTATGAATTTAATGATTATATACACATAAATTATGCAAGCAGAAATGAAACTAACGTACCAGTAGGTGCATGCGCACTATTTATAAGCAAAAAAAAAAAAAAAAAAAAAAAATGACTTATTCAAAAAATCAAATTAAAAAAATGCAATCCTTTAGATATGAAGGCTTTTCTACACTTACTAACACGTGCTGCGGAGATCACACCAGCTGCATTCAGCTCGGCGCATAGGACTGCTAGTCACATGACGTTCTTGCGCCCCGGCCTGTTCTTTATTGTTGGCTGTGGTATTTTAACAGTGAAGTCACAAACTGTGGGAACTTTAATGTAGTTTGCTTGGTACCCATGCAATTTCAGCTGTGTATATTTTTGAATTGCATGTGGTTTCGGTTGCAGAAATCGTATAATCAGAATGGAATACTTCATACGCAAGTAGTTTTTAATTTCAATGTTATGTTTTGTTTTGAATTTGCACACACATTTCATGAATTTCAAATAGAAAGTTGCCTCAAAATAATTAGGAGTTTTATAATCCAGCTTTTTCTCTCACATAAGCAGAGTAATGATTGAAAATTAAAAACATTTGTGACAAATCAATGAAGAATGAAATATTCTTCATAAAACATGGGAAACCGAAAAAATATTCAAAGCAAACAGAATATAAATTCTGAATTTGTTTGTAACACTTACTGGTTATCCATGTAACACCTTTCAGAGAAAACTTGAAAATTTCATCACCTTGGAGTGGGAATCGAACCCCCATCTCCCGATTTCTGTTGGAGTATGCTCAGTGGCGTAGGAACACTTTTGATTTAGGGGGGTAAAAGCTCATGAACCTTACATCTCAAGGATTAAGACATCTATAGATGACCCCCTCCGAATTTTTTTTTTTGGGGGGGGGGGGGGGGGGGTTAGTATATTAGAGTTTTTATAAAATACGTATACTGATCAGAAAATTCATCCGAATGATATCATTACCATTATTTTTATTGCAGACAAAAAAAGTTTACATTTATAATTTATCAGAAAATGAATGGAGAAGTTTTTTTTTTTTTTTGTGTTCTCTCTTTTTTAATTTTTGTACTTTTTTTTTTCCATTAAAATATTGAGCAGGGACAAGTCAACATTAGGATGAATTTTTGTCAGCAGGGTTTGGAAAAGAGGGATTTCGCAGAAAATGTTATAACTCTTTACAAGAACGAATTCGCATTGCTTATCATTTTTGTTTTACGTTAATAAAGTAAAACTGCAGTAAAGATAAAAACTGCTCTATGTGCAAAGGTAGTACAATTGAAGCATTATGAAGTCTATATTCAAAACTTTGAACGATACATAGGCTGACAATTGATGTAAAAAGCACATTGGTCTGGTGCAAAGCTAAATGATGGTGGAAATATTGAGGAATTGGAGTTCTATGAGTGGTATGTGGAAATCCGTAATGCACTTGTTGTATTGCTACAGATCTTAGAGACAGAAAACAATTTTAGTGCCAGGGCTGCGGGTGCTGAAATGTCCACTTGTGCATTAAATTTTTTTTAAAAGTGCAGAAAGGACAACCTGATCAAGATGCATGGAATTTTAAGAGAAAAGAAACACTGATCACAAGGATGTTATCAAGCCCTACCATATGCTGTTTGAAGTTATTAACAAAAACCTCGCACTTGTCGTTTCCCTGCAGAACTAATTTGCTGAAGTTTCCCAGATGGTTGGCCAGTTTTTGGTGGATGAAAAACCTTCCATTACAAGCTTCAGATATAAATAAAAAACAGATGACCCGTGATATTTCTTTGAAAAAAAAATAATAAAAAAAAATAATAAGTAGCATATAAATTTTGAGTTAACTCTTTATGAATGATTGGTTTGTGTTTGCTCATATCTGGGGGGGAGGTACAGTAGATATTAATGTATCCCTCTCAAAATTTGGGGGGATACATTGTACCCCTGTAACCCCCATTCCTACGCCACTGAGTATGCTAACCGTTACACCACCCAGGACAGTGAAGTTCCAGGTAACTGAGACTAAGCGGAGCTTAGCTTAGAAATCTGGACATCCTCATGTTTTGTGAAGTCGAAGCAAAAACCTTACCAAGGGGATGTTCACTTCTTCAGCTAAGTTTTAATAGTGTCGATTTTTTGGAATTTCATTGTCGGGGGTCTATTTCGACCGATAGTTAGTACATGGATTCATACACTTTTTCAATCACCAAATTGCAGGACTTTTGGAGTTTTTTTTTCAGGGTATGCAATCCAAATGTTGTTACTTAAAATATAGTGTTCATAGGTCTGTTCAACCTGTAACCTCCAACAAACAGCTTCCTACACGGCCTTGGGCAAACTTAATAAGGAATGCAGAATGTTAAAAAAATGATGTCTGCTGCAGCTAATCAGAAACTTGGGTTTCTAGTCCTGCAGATGTTGCTGTAAATGGAAAAGTGAACTGATGTCTTCTAGTGGCACACTTGTGCGTTAAGAAGTATTTGAAATTATATGAGAAACGTTTGCATCAAAAATGTTCTCCTTAACAAAGAAAGAATTTTTCAAATCGGACTCCTATAAACAGAGATGTGGAATATGTGTACGCTCAGTGGTGGAACAACATGCACTATTTCAAGCAGGATGTATTCTCAAAAAGTTTTCCGAGGTGAGCGGTATCTGTTCACAAAAGGAATTTTTTTCTATCGAGTTTCAAGCGAGATTTTGTTACAGATACATCAGAAGCCAAAATAAACACTTGCGCCCCCTGGTGGCCAAACCATTCTTTACCAAAAAATGAGAAATGATATGCAAAACATTTCTCCCGAAGGATTGTATCCGACACAGGAAAAATTGCCCCCCCTGGTGGCCAAACCATTCTTTACCAAAAATGAGAAATGATATGCAAAACATTTCCCCCGAAGAGTTGTATCCAACGCAGGAAAAAAATTTTGAAAACTGACTTTTAGAAGTGGAGATATTGGGGAAAATCACGATTTATTGTTACGCCCCCGCCCCCCTAGCGGAAAATGTATGCATTATGTCAAAAAGGGACTGTAACTAAAATACTTTTCAACATAAATGTCATCGAAAGTACATTTTTTTCAATTGGATATTTAGAAGCAAATATATGACATAAAATGCATTTTAAATTAGATATGATCTCCATTTGCGTCTTCTAGCAGCAAAGTTGTGCATCAGGGGTAAAAAAAAAAAGAATTATGGATCATCATTCTCACATTTTAAGCTTTCCAATACAAAAATTATTTTGCAAATCTAACTAATAGTTGCAGAGATATGGTCTCTCCGGCCGGACAATGACGCTAACAGATAAGAAAACCAACAGCCACCCCCACCCCCATTTTGCAGGGAGTGGGGAGGCTTGTCAGACATAAGTTACGTCAGTAGCAAAATTCTCAACTACAAAACATCATGCAGGGACAAGGCAGGAATGGATAAAATTCCAGGACATGTAACAGAATTGTAGGGCATTTGTACACCAAATCATGTTAATAGCAAACTGCTAGCAAGCAAATGCACATTTTGTTGGTGATAAAAAGTAGGTCTAGCAAAAATTTTGAATGTTTTATAATGATGACTGTAAAGCACCACTGCATTATGCATGTGGAATATTTTAGACACATCCAAAAAGGAACAAACATTAAATAACATTTTGGCACTAGTAGAAACATCCAGTATATTTCCCTTATTTACTTCTGCAAGTGAGGTTGGGTTCAGTTTCAAGAAGAGAATCCAGGATAATTCGAGGGGGCAGTTTAAACTTACAAACATCGAATGCTCTCGTGAGTATTGTTGAAGGTCTGTCCGAAGACAGGATTGACCCCAGGCCTGCTGTTTTAAAGTGGTATGATGAAAAGACCTGAAACAGATCGTAAACCATACGAAAAATAACTTAAAATGTTGAATAGTGTTCTTGAATTTTGGGAATATAGTTAAATATTTTTTTTAAATATTTGCATTCAAATTAAATTGTTAGAATTAATCTATCGGGTCATGCAAAGGTGAGTTATATCTAAATATCTGTAATCTCTTCAGCATTACAATGTGACAGTTACAGGGGTGAAGTCAAAATTTGTCATGATTGACAAATGGAGGGGAACATCTTCGAAGTTTCTTTTGTATAATGTTAATACACTTTTGCTATTAGATAATACGTTTAAAAAAATAAGGTCACTAGCAAGTGTTGCTATTGCAAAAAAAAAAAAAAAAAAAAAAAAAAAACAGAAATCCAGTCCTGCTCACTGTCCTGGGTGGTGTAATGGTTAGCATACTCAAACAGAAATCAGAAGATGCAGGTTCGATTCTCACTCCAGGGTAATGATATTTTCAAGTTTTCTGAAAGGTGTTACATGGATGACCAGTAAATGTTACAAGCAAATGTAGAATTAATATTCTGATTACAATGAATATTCTATTTGTGACAAAATAATGTGATTTGGCCAACATAATATGCATTGCAATTGCCTTAGAAACCACCAGAAATTTTTGATGGCCAGTTTCACACAGTGTGGTACTACTTCATTGAAAGGGGAATTTCCAGATATTTTCCAGTTTTTTTTTCTTTTTGACTAATTAATACAAAGTCAAAACACCTAAGGAAAATTTTTAGGTAAATTTAATTTGCTGTGAATTATCAACTGCGCCCGAATTTCATTGCTGTTAACTTGGAGATTCGAATGCGTTTGTCTTAAATTTGTAATAGAACTTCAGTCGCCTACTTCTTGTAGTGTTTTAATTATTACAGCTTTTAAATATAAGTTTAAATTCTGGAAAAAACATTTAACAACTGAATAAAGAGAACAATGTTCATACGACACAACCACGTGGTTTTAGGTAAGATAAATGTTCAATAACTGCATTGATTTCCTTAAGCATATAATGACAATATAGTAATTTCATTAAATAACTATCTCTCTAAAGAATCGAAAAACACCGAGGTAATACACAACGTGGCATTCATATCGTGAATGAACAACGTGCAAGGTATCGTGGTCTTGGACAGAATTTATATTCTGAACAAAGAAAATAGATCGTGCACGTTTATCATAAAATCTTACGTTAACAAAAAATATTGTTAAATATCGAGTTACTTTGTTGTAACCTCCTTGGATAGAATACAACTGGAAAAACCACACTTGCTTATTCAGAATAAACCCCTAACAATGATGTTTGACTTTTGACAT